>VSMD01059257.1:0-70822 GCA_008750895.1 Mirza zaza
CAGTTTTTTTATTTCTTGAATAAAGGAAACTCTGAAATCACTATTTTTATTCTATAATGTAAAAGCTATTATCAGCCACTGTAAGGCCAGTGCCTTTAAAATATTTAAAATTTTCAAGAACCCAGGTAAAATTTAGAGGATTGAATTTTTTCATAAGTGCACATATTCCACCATCATACGCATACCTCCCAGTTTCCAAGATTTTATTCAGGGTCTCGCTGTAGCCTAAATTGGAATATAGTAATATATTCCAGAATGTATTAATATATTCAACTGTTGTATCTATGAAGTTATTTAAAGTCGTTCAGTTACAGTAATGGACTTTCATATGCTTAAAGATACAAAATACCTTTGTTAATAATGACTAGGAGTCAGATTTCTGTGAACAAGGAGAAGAATGCTGAAGGTGACCAGGAAGAACAGCAGGGCTGAAGAAGACACATCTTCAGGGAAGTGTCCCCACCTTTTCAGAGAGGGGCAGACGGCAGACGCGGAGGGCGAGCCAGGGACAGGCCTGCGAACGGCAAGGACAGAGACACCTGGGCGCCAGCTAGGTGCAAGTTCGCTTCCTGCCCCTTCCACTGTTGGCGTGACCCAGAGCAAGATCTCGAATCTTTCTGATTGCCAGTTACTTTATTTGCAGAGAGAGGTGCTTTTCATGGCACACTTTCATGCTGAGATAAAATTTAAGAGAAACGCTACTGCGAACTACCGTCGGGCAAATCCTCCGGGCCCTTGGTCCCAGCGCACAGAGTGCCTCGCCCGCTCCACTGCGGCCCCGGGCCCCGCTCCCCTGCGGTCCCTGTGCGGCAGAGCCTGCCCAGGGCCCGCTCCCCTGCGCTCCGCGTGCGGCAGAGCCCGCCCCGGCCCCGCTCCCGCTCCCCTGCGGTCCGCGTGCGGCAGAGCCCGCCCAGGGCCCCGCTCCCCTGCGGTCCGCGCGTGGCAGAGCCCGCCCAGGGCCCGCTCCCCTGCGCTCCGCGCGCTGCGGGTCACTGCGGCCTCGCCCAGCCGAGCCGGCACGTGGCACGTGGCGTGAGAACGAAGGCCGCCGGTACCAGCGAGCTGTAAGGCACGCTGCTCAGGAGGCAGCGCACTGGGGCGACTGCTGATGGAGGAACGAAAATCGGCTAGGTGAACGCAGGCCTCAGGGTGCTAACCACGCGAAGCTGCCTGACAAAGGGACGAGCTACCTTTGAAAGTAAAACATTCTCGCGTGGGGCGCTCCAGCAGAGGGGAGAGGACTTGCAGCAGGCTGCCCGGAACTCCACGCCGGCCGGGGAATCCTGCCACCATAGGTTCCGTCAGTCTGTGACTGTGTGCCTATGCAGGCACCGACGGTAACTCACCAAACTTCGAACGGCACTTTGAATGATGTAAATCCAAAACTATAAAGGCAGAATAAAGGGCTCGTGTGGTAAGCAGGATACTAAATCTGTAATTATTAGATACCTACTCAGAATACTTATCATGCCATGTGAGAAAATTACATGGTAGTTAATATTTTAATAGGTGACATTATGACAAATACATTAACAGTAGTTAATACTCAGAATAAAGAATTAAGGATATATTATGAAATTAATACAAATTTCTTTTCTTCAAATATTTCTTCCTAACAAAGCATCTACTGATCTGTAGAATAAAGGGTGTAGTAAATTCCATTAATCCTTAAAATAGAATTCTAGACTCACAGCCTACAGAGAGCTGAGTAGACTCAAACCTGATAACCTGTCCAACCATCCTAGGAGCTGTTCTTTTCCCAGTGAAACAGATGTGGAATGTGTCAGAATCAAGACCCTTCACGGATCTGGCACTAAGATATCACACAGGAACCAAAAGATGCACAAAATAAGGACACAGTAACTGTTAAAGTAACTTGAAAGGAGACATTTAAAAAGATAATTTTTAAATAATTATACAATAAATACCACAGTGGATATTAGAGTCTGATGAAATTCCTTAATTCTGCATTTATATTGTCACTACTTTATTTGCTTTGGAACCATTATGAAATTAAATTCTCCTGCTTTAATATTGAAAAGCTTTTAACAAATAATACATGCATTAATCAAATTAATGGGAGAGCAAAACTGAGCATTTAAACTTAAGTGGGTGCTAAAATATGTTTATTGAACTAAAATTAAAATGGAAATAAAATTCACATGCAATAATTGAGTGATGCAAAAGTTCATTTTTCTAAGACAGATCCATTTTAATAGAAGAGGAAATGCAATGTAACTTGGAAGGACTAGAAGCATAGAAATTTCTCCATCCAAATAAAGCATTTAATGTGGAGCTCACAGTGAAATTTTGAAAACATGGATTATAGCACTCAAGGGGCCAGCATCGATCACAGCTCTGCAAGTTGGACAAAGAGTAGCCCTTTGGAAGTGCAAGGGTGGCCTCTCAGGCCTTCAGATAAAAAGATCCCTCTGTACTCTCATAGTTTGTATCCCAAGTCCATTTTCTGTAACTCCTAGGCTACATAAGTATTCCTGTTTCTCTCTGCTATGTATTTCAGGAAGAACAACCATAGTTGCACAGGTCAGAAGGCATTAATGTCATCCTAAAATATCAGCACTTGTAATTAGTGCTTAGTATTTATTGAATAAAGCGGTTACTAGAACATACATTTTGTGTACCTCCTACCAGCACCAAGTTTCTAGATTTTTTTCTTTAATTGGCTAATTTCTCCACTAGCTTGGAGGCTTCCTTCCTCAAGCAAGGGGTATGAAACTCAACTAACATAATGCGGTACAAGCCTTGCGTGTGTATCTTTTGACAAGTCACTCCACGTCTCCCAGACATCCTTTCACTCCACCTTCTTTTTTAACAGGGTGGCTGTAAATACCGAACATTTTTTAAAGAAACTTATTGAGCAACAGCATAAAGTAGTATTGTATTATAACCATAATTATAAGATAAAAATCCATGAGTCCATATTCTTAACAATAAATGATTAAATAAATAAACAAATGGTGGAGAAGAGACAAATTTCTCATGAAGAGGAACAACAAATATTTTTTTTCTAGATAGAATGTCCTCAGGGAGGTGGAATCTGAATCCTCAGGGCGACTTTCTCCCAAAGAGCTCTGAAGGACGTGGGCAGAGAGCAGGACAGCCGCTGCCCAGTGCAGAGCCCCAGGGTCAGCAGCGGCACTGTCCTGTTGATGGGAGGGGATGGATAGGAGATTTACCTCTGTGACCTCTTTCAAGCCGGTAAACCCAACCTTACCACATGAAAAGACATCATGTAAACCTCAACAGAGGAGCATCCTCCGGAGTATCTATTACTCTTCAAAACTGTCAAGTTCATCAAAAATAAGGAAAGTCGTGAAATGCTCACGGCCACGCAGAGCCTACAGGGACCCAGGACTGGCTATGCTGCGGGGTCCGGGTGGGAGCCTGGGGCAGAAAAGGAACAACGGGGAAACTAAGGAAATTTACATTAGCCATGGACCTCAGTGGAAAATATGGCATTGATGTTGGTTTATTAATTATAACAACTCTACCATACTAATGTAAGATGTTAAAAATAGAAGAAACTTGGTATGAGGTATATGTGAACTCTGTACTAATTTTGTGATTTTTCTGCATACTAAAGATTATTCTAAAAAGAAAGTTTATTTAAAAAAAGGAAATGTGTTGTACGTAAAAGAGATGTATAAGCTGGAAAGTGATATGCAAATGAAAGCTGTGATCATTATTAGTTAATTTTTCCTCATCTCCAGTCTTGGGTAGGTCTCACTCATGGCAAACAGAGCGTCTATTCATAAAACTTCCAACTAGATTATTTGGTCAGGGATTAGAATCACACCTTTACTCCATTGTACCAGTTAAACAATTTGAAAGGAAGATGTGTTCTACTCTATAATTGGCATACACATTCTTTTTTGTCTTTTTGAGCTATACTTAT
Organism: Mirza zaza; assembly: GCA_008750895.1. Lineage (NCBI taxonomy): Eukaryota > Metazoa > Chordata > Mammalia > Primates > Cheirogaleidae > Mirza > Mirza zaza. The sequence goes on from VSMD01059257.1 coordinate 3,917, forward strand.
CTATCATCATTAGTATACATTCTCATACATGCCACAAGCTTATAAACTTCTTGATGTCAAATATACAACCAAGATGTATCTAAACATTTCTCATAACTCTTATCCTAGTACAATGCTCACAGTAACTTTTCTAGACAAAAAATAAAATAAACCTTACTCTAAAAACAAGTAAATAAATATAAAATAGTAAAGCAAAAGAGAATTGCCTTTGAAGGCAAAGATTGCTTTTTCATTTACACAAATTAAAATAGGTTAGAATGACAAACCCAACATTTATCCAGAACCCTCGTACCATGCCACTACAGATTCTCCCAGAGCTCAGGGCACCTGCCACCAGAGCAGGACACAGGTCTACACCTGGACAGGCTGCCAGCGTGTGAGGAACACAGCCGTCCAGAGCCCAGGGGACTAAGTCAGGCTGCCAGCTGTGAGCCACACGAATTTTAATCAGGCGCAAAGCATCCATGACTGATCTTAAGAGTTACTTTAAAAATATATGCTCAGTTTTTTTTTTTAATTTAAGCAATTGATTTTTAATGAATTTCAGTAGGAAAGTCAGAATTAAGGTAAGAAGTGGCATCATGTTCTCAATAGTCATATCAACTATAAGAGAGGTGAGGTGACCATTTTAGAGTTTCTAGAAGGTGTTGAGGGCTATACAGACAACTTGCTGGGAAGAGGGACCCATTACTGTAGAAGAGAGTTGTTTAACCTCTTGTGTGATATCGAGTTGCCTCAAAAGGAGAAACACTCATATTTGTGTCTCTTGGACAGAAGGTGGATGCAATGGCAAAGGGAAGTGTCATGCGAAACCACCCAAGAGTTATTTTTTCACTTACATTTTGTGGGAGCTTGAATTCAATAGAATATGGGGCTGAAGTGTATGTCTGAAAAGACAGTTGTTGTCATAGATACCCCCAGGAAGGGGCATTGTATTGATGAGTTCAATCAGGTCCACAATCTAGTCTCTAAAAGGCCATGTGGGTCTCGACAGTGCATGAAACATTGCTCCATCAAAGACACCTTGATTTTATCAATTAAAAATTTATGAAACTCAAAAAATCAGCTCAAAGATCATTTTCTCTGGGTAGTCATTCCTGACACCCTAGACTAAAATATTCGTGCTGGTAGCATCCTGTCCTTTTCCCTCACAGTGTTTACACATGTTTTATACTTTCACTTGTAATGACATGTTTAATATATTTAATATTTATATGTTTACTATTTAATATTTTTCTCCACCACCAGACTATAAGTTCCATAAGGGCAGGGCCATGACTATTTTGTGTTCTTTGTTGTTAGTACAATATTGGACACGTTAGGTCCTCAATAAATATTTACAAAATGTTACTTGATGAAAGAGACTATACAGAAATGTCTTCTGTTGAAACACATTGTCGTCCCTTGAGCAGACCTGAAAGGAGGTCAATGTTAGAAAAGTTTGCTTGGTAATAATAGAATCAAAAAAGAAAAAGGATTTCGCTGTATGGATTTTATATGGTATATAATCACGTTAAGAAAGAAAGCAGTGGGAATAAAGATATCCTGCCACTGAGGTTGGATCAGCTACCCCCTTTCTACTGAGACAATATGTCTCAGGTAAAATCTCCTTCTCCCCTGAACTAACCAACCACCACCCACACCAGGAGTGGACACAGCCATTCTTCAGATACCCTGCTATAGCTCAGTCTCTGCTCTGGGACCCTCTGTCTATAATATTGAGGCACTTTCGTACCCCCTGCTCAATATCTTTGGTGAATAGTGTCCAGGTCACCACCTTTGACATAATTTCTGAGGCCTTTCAAGGCATCAAGTTTGTGCCCTTCCCCATCTCCAGGATTCAGTGCACAATTTCTCTGTAATAGGCGGGTTCATCCCAAGCAATTCAAATGCCACAGACTCCAGATTACACAGCCCAAATCCTAGCAGAGTCAAATCCCAGGAGTCAAGAAATCATCTCTTGCTACATGGAATTCAAATATCCTCTAGTTTATTATTTTATTATTGTCTATTTTAAGGCTTTTCCATTTTAGCTCATTTTAGTTTTATATATCTTGTTGCTGCTTGTTTTTTTTTTTTTTTTTTTAATAAAAGGGAGAGAAGATATGCTCTCAGCCCTCTGGGCCTTGGCCATCTCAGGGGCTGCTGTTTTCCCAAGAAGTCCCGTGGTGAGAACTTCTCATGTTAGAACTTCTTGTGAAACTCAGTGCTCTTCAGGAAAATAGAGGCACTGAAGATGGGCTTCAGGGAAAGAATAAATAAACACAGAACATACTAAAGAGAACAAATTGTTCAGTATGGTTGTGTTAGAAGCCTCATTGATTAACAGCTTGAAAAAGTGATTCCATGATTTGTTATCTATGGTTAACTGAGCCAACTCAAAAGACACGGGGCAGGAATTTGACATATAAAAATAAAGTGTAGTACATGGCGTTTTATTAAGTAGCATTTATTATGTGTCTACTAATGGGTCAAAGACAAAGGGCTCTTAAAGGTATGTGATAGGACCACATGTTGTGGGACTCTATTATTCGATTATACTATTCATTGACAACTGGCTATAGATAGACTATTTATAGATGCCGCTCTAATGTTTGAAACAATTAAAGAGATTCTCACATGTACTAGTAATAACAGAAACACAAATGCAAATGCCAACATGTTAATTTACACTTATCAGAATGATAAAATTAAAGAGTAGATTATGCCAAAGTTTATCCAGAATGTGAGAGAATAGAAATCCTCATGTACCAGTGGTAAGAATACGAATTCCTATGGCCATTCTGGAAAACAGTCTACAATACTAAATGAAGCACCTTACCCAGCAATCACATAACTCAGTAGGACACAAAACAGAAACTTTACTCCACTGCTATGCATAGTATCTGGCAATTGAAAACAACCTAGGGGACCCACTTCTAGGAGACAGACAGGTAAAACATGGACAGCCACCACCATGGAATACTATGAAACACTTAGGAGCACTGAGCTATAGGTTCATAAACAACATGGCAAGAGCTTAACCAAACACATTGCTCAAGGAAAAAAGTGATAAATAGAACAAAATTTATAACAAAATACAATTTGTATAAATTTGCAACACGTGTAAACTATGTTATCTATTTTACAATGATATTATCATGTTGAAAAAACATCAAACACTTGTTATGAAGATCAAGAAATAATGAAGAATGAGAGAGAGAGAGAGAGAGGCAGAGGAGGAGTAGTAAGAGAGAGGAACGGACGGGGGTTCCATCAAATGAGTGTTGGCACTGGCGGGAAAGAACAACAGTTACTTTGAATCCTGTTGGTGTAGTCATGATTTTCATCTTGAGTGTCCAACTTAATAAACATGCACCATGTGGCTCATCTGTAAAATAACGGGGATGATCTTTGTTATCTACTGTCTAGGATTCCTGTACAGATTAAATTAGTTATAACATGCAAAGCACTTAGCACATGTTGAGCTGACTTGTCAGTTTGGAACGTATCATGAGGAAGGATCATGTATGAGGTTAGAGAGACAAGTGGGCTCAACTTCGGAACAGCTCAGCAAGTCACACCAAGGGGTTACACCGTCTGACAGACAGCCAATAGTGTCTGATAGACAAGGGCAGAAAAAGAGTAGGATTCGTGATTTAGGAAATAAGACTGAAAGTGGCATGGATTTGAAAGGAGTCAGGAGACCAATGATGAGGCCAAGGTGAAAGATAAGAACGAGGCAGAATTTCAGGCTGATCACTTACAGGCTATGGAAGAGGGGGGAGAGGCAGTCAGTGACTATGCCAAAGGGATTAGCTCCTGGATCCTGCTGGAGGAATGTTTCACAATCTGAGGAACACAAACGAGAAGAGAGGGAGGCCGTAAAGAAGAGAGAGAAGTGGAAAGAGAAGAGGACACACAGCCTTCAAGAGAGCTGAACAACTTTCAGAAAAGAAATGTAAAATCAGGGTCTAAAAACATCACACTTTGCTTTCTGTTGCTATTTTTCATATGCCCCTCTCTACCTGTGGCTTCGTTGTCATTACTTGTTGGAAAAGCCTGGCCATTTGTCCTACAGTTTCCACGTTCTGGATAGAGCCACGGAATCCCAGTGGTGGTGTTTAACGTGCTCCACTGACCTGGGTGTCTTGCCAAACTGCAGGCAGATCTACAGCAGTGCCCCCAGCAGAAATGTGCTGCGAGCCACCTTAAAAAAGTGCAAATACACAGGCAAAATTAATTTTGCAACAGCTTTGCTGGGAATGATTCACACATGACAGACTGCGTATATTTAATGTGCAGTTTGAAGCCATCGCCACAATCAAGACATGAGTTTCAACAAGCCCTTCACCATCCATTCCCTCCCATCTCTGCTTCTCCCGCCTCCAGGCAACTCCTGAACTACTTCCTGTCACCAGTTTAGCTTGTACTTTCTAGAGCTTTATGTGATTGGAATCGTATAATGTCCACTCTTTCTTTGGCATAAGGCTTGTGAAATTCATCCAGGTGGATGCATGTATCAATAGCTATATCAATATTTAACTGCTGCTTATTACTGAAAATTATTTCCTTGTATGGATAAGCCAGTTTGCCATTCACCTGTTGATGGATGTTTGGGTTGTTTCTAATTTTGACTAGATAATGGTGCTGTGAACATTGTGTACAGAAAAAAAAAAGAAAAGTGATGAAATGGAATGACTAAGTGGAAGGAAAAATTTTATATAAATAGTGACACATTTTTGCAAATTAGAGAAATGGCATGTTGTAAAAAAGCATAAATAGTGTCAAAATGAATTTGTGAAAGGAAGCATTGTTTATATTTTTCATTCTCAAAAGTATTTATATTTTTATCACTTTACTATAGCCAATTTGGCAATTTATATTTTAATTATCAAACATGTAAATGATACTTCTACAGTTCTCTAAAATTGCAAGATGTATAATGGTTCTTAAAATAATATTAAGCTCATTATAAAATGAACTCATAGTAACAACAGGGAATTTGTAGCTATAGGACTTTGATATTTTCAGCATACTTAATTTTCAATGCAAATAATTATAGGAGCCATATATAAAAAATAAAAGAAAATGTTCCTTTTATCTATATCAAGTTTTAAATTTATTTTTAAAAGGCATTAATTTAGTTGACATAATTTTGGTCAACTCTATTAATGGCCCTTGCTCCTATACTACACCCTTTAAATTGCATCCGCCAGTTCGCAATGACCCCTAGGTCCATGCGTTTTACAGAGCCGACCACGGCCAACTACCAAGTCTCTTTGATCCATTCTAATTAGGATTCTTTTCAGTGTTCATAAATATTTTTTAGTTTCAACTCTAATTAGTTTTAATAGGATTCACTGCCATATAATCCATTAGTCCCTTCAAGCTGCAAATGGCAAAGTTCACTGCTGTCTGTGTCAGAGAGAAGATCACAGACACTGTGGCAGGCATTCAAGAAACAGAAAAGGCACAGCCATACATACCCCGTCGTCCAATAGAGGAAATGAGGGGAGAATGAAGATGGAATAAAAAATTGAAAGACGGTAAGTGAGCACATCTGCTAGGCTCTCCGATGAGCTGCAGTGTTGGTCTTGCAGTCGCCAGGGCTAGGGAGCTCTGGCTGGCGTTCCTGGGCCAGCGCTGCAGGTGGGAACAGACGACTGTGCCAAGAGACAGGACAGCACAGGAGAGGAGCCAGGCTGACAGTTCATCAGCCTGGGTCCTACAGACCTTGTTTCAACTGTGTTTGCTGTCTTCACTGAGAAGGGGGAGCCAGCATGCGTTTGGATAGAGCCGCTTCTCGGGCTGCATGATTTTTTCCCTGTCTCAGGTCTCCTTCCCCACTTCTTCCAGTGACCTTGAATGTCCCACAGGTAAAATTCTTCCAGAGAATGTCTGCGCCATTGTAGGCCTGAACTTAACGCCAAAATTCAGTTATGTATTTGGGAGCCCATCATGAGGGCAATAGTTACTAGGGTCCCCAAAAACATGTTCAAAGTCCCAATTTCGATAGACTGCTGTCCAAATACTTCTCATGTCATCAGAACACACTGGAAAGCTTTAACACACACACACACACACACACACACTAGTGTGCACGCATGTTTCTGCGTGGCTGCTCTCTCACTCCATGGAGAAAGTTAAGATTTAGCAAGTCTGGAAGAAGGTCTTGAATCCACACTTTTAAACGCTTCCTACAACTGCTTGGCCAGTTTTTTCACCAGTGATGTAAACAATAACTTTTTTTACTTTCCTCAACTTTTATGGTACTGGATGGTATGGAATTACTAATGGTAAATAAGGATTAACATTGATTCATTATGTTTTCTCACAAAGATAAATAATAGCATTTCTTTTTGAAACATGTTTGACATTTTCCCCAAAAAAATACAAAAAGGAGCAATTCCTTTTTTTCTACACTATTCATATGAATAAACAAATATGTGGCTGTTACATTTGCACTGCATTTTTGGTGAAGTGTCATATGACCTATAGACATAATCATGACAATGACAATTATTGTGTTTATTTTGCCAACATTTCACTTTCCAGAGAAGATATTATCTTTACATGTACTTTTTAGTGAATAATTCAGTCCTACCTTCTCCCTGAGGTCTCTTCCACCCTCACATCCATCTTTACTTTCTCTACTGTAGCATTTAGCACTTTCTCCTTAGATCAGTCATGTAATATTTAAATGAAATTTTACTCAAATCTTCATGATATGCCTAATTTGCAAATACCATTCTATTATCCTGTTCCCCAAAGAAGTTCTACATGACAATATGACAAAAAAACTATACGATTGATGGAGAGATATATCTGTATGGTATACATGACCAGGAAAGGTATTCGTTGTAAGGAAAGTTATGCGTCATCAGGAAACATATCCATGTAAGTAAGGTATACCTGATAAAGACTAGAGAATGACAGCCAAATTCAGATTGATGTGTTGGGTAGCAGCCACTCACTAAATAAGAGACTTGTTCCCACACACTGGTCTCATAGATTGCACCGTTCACTGTTTGTCTCAAAATATTCGATTTCTGTTATAAATTTATTGAACTACAGAAAAAAGTAAAGATCTTGTATATAAATGTCTATGTTTACTTAGTTTTTCATATTTATGCCTTTTCTCTTTCCCAAATAATTTCTAACCTAAGCAGAGACATAAATATGTATTGGTATCCCTGTCAAACCTCCAAAACTCAGGGTAGGAGGTTACCAATAATATGCATCACTTGAATTAATAAATCTCAAACAAGACTGAATAAAATTGAATGGGCTCACACTTGCCTATTTCAAAACTTAGTACAAAGATGCAATAATAAGATTGTGTGGTAGTGGGATGAGAATAGATATCTACATCAATGAAATAAAGTTAAGAGCTCAAAAAGAAACCCTTATAACTGTGGCCAGTTGGTTTTCAATGGAGTGCCAAGATCATTTAGTGAGAATAAATAGGCTCTTCAACAAATGGTGCTGGGACAACTGGAAATCCACATGCAATAAACAAGCAAATAAACAAACAAATAAATAAAGTTGGCTCCTACAACATGGCATCTACAAAAGTTTACTCAGAATGGATCAAAGACCTAAATATAGCTAAAACTGTAAAATTCATGGAAGAAAATAAAGCATAAATCTTGAGATCTCATTTAGGCAATAATTTCTTAGATGCGACACCAAAATCACAGGGATCAAAAATATCATTAGGTAAATGCAAATGTAAACTACAATGAAACCACTTCATGCCCACTAGGATGGCTATGATCAAAAAGGCAGACAATAACAAGTGCTGGTTAGGAAGTGGAAAAAATCAGAATCTTCATACATTGTAGGTGGGAATTTAAAATTGTGCAGCTGCTTCGGAAGAGTTTGGAGTCCCTCAAACCTTAATCATAATGGTGACCCATATAAGCCAGAATTGCATTACTAAGTATATATCCAGGAAAAGAGAAAACATGTATTCACATAAAAACTTGGACATGAATGTTAATAAAAAGCTTTCTTCATAATAGTCAAAAAGTGGGAACGCCAAAACATTTATCCATTGCTAAATGGATAAATACAATGTTTCAAAAATAATACAATGGAACATTATTCATCTAGGAAAATGAATAAAGCACTTATACATGCTGCAATATTAACAAACCTTGCCAACATGCTAAGTGAAACAAGCTCATCACATTAGAACACAGATTTTAAGAATGCATTTATGTGATGTGAAATGTCCATAAAAGGGAATCCGTAGAGACAGAAAGTATATTACTGTTTGGCAAGGGCTGAGAGAAGAGGAGAACAAGGAGTGACCGCTAATGCAACAGTTTCTTTTAGGGGTCATAGAAATAACTTGAAATTAGGCAGTGGCAATGGTTGTGCGGCCTTGTAAGTGAACTGAAAACCACTAAATTTTACACTTTAAAAGGGTAAATACTATGGGAATTAGATCTCAATTTATTTTTTAAAAACAATAGTAAGCAAAGAAATTGTCAATAAATCTAAAGAAATTCTGATTTTTTAAAGGCAATAATGATTAATTTGAAATGTATCAAAGCTTTATGTAACTTAATACAACACTGGACATCAATTATGAAAGATAACGGTATTAACAAATAGTAAATCTAAGTGAAGATTTTATATGTGTTCATTGTACTGTTCTTTCAGTTTTCTCTAAGATTGGTATTTTTCAAAGAAAAAATTAGGAGAAAAGTGAATAGAATTGCCTTAAACTGCAGAGTAAAAATTATATGTTAATTGTCTTTAAAATTGTAGACATTTACTCACTCAACAGAATTTTTGAGTACTTACTATGTGGTAGACAAAGTAGTGGGGACTAAAACAGAAAATGAGTAGGTTCCAGGTAAAAAGTGACCTGTCTGAGTGGTCGATGTCCCTTCCATGATGTGGTTCGGGGCTTCATCAAACAGGGAGAGTGAGGGAGAAGACTTTTTGTGTTGTTTTGACTTTTTCAATTATATTAATTTATTTTTCTTTAATTATAAAAATTTGGGTGTGCAAAAGGTGTAAAATATATGTGTATACTTTGACTTTTCTTTTGGAAAAGCTAGCAACTAGTAATGACTATCCGAATCAAGATAATGAATATTGTCAGAATCTCAGCAACCTCCCTCTTTCCCCTGAGAATGCCCCATTCTAACACTGGTGCTACTTGTTTTCTATACATCCAAAAACAATATTGTTCTGCCAGTTTGGAACCTTCATTTGAATGGAATCATAATGTATTGTTTTCCTTTTGCGTGTTGTTGTTTTCACTCAATATTGTGATTATGAGATGCATTCCCAGTGAGCATGTAGCAGTGAATCTCTCACTTCCATTGATAGATTCATGCCATTATTTATTTTGTTTGTTAGTTTGTTTATAAACTTCTAGGCTATTTTTGCTTGGATTTTTATAAACTATGTTGCTATAAACTTTATCTACATTCAGCTGTGTATGAGCAAGAGTTTCTTCAGAGTAAGTTATTTGTTTTATATTGATATGTAGATATTCAAATTTAAAAACTAAGACTAATCTGTTTTCAAAGTGTGTAACAATTTATACTCCCACCTGCAATGTAAGAATTCCTGTTCCTCTGCGTCTTCATTAAAGCTTATTAGAGTTAGTATTTGTAAGTTCTGCCCGTCTGATTTTATGGTTTTAATTGGCATTTCCATGATTATCAATAAGGTCAAATATATTTCCAATAGGAGCCATTTGGAGAGCCTCTTTGGTGAAGGGTATTGTAAAGTCTTTTAACATTTCTTTCTTTGTTGATTGTCTCTGTTTCTCTTATTGCTTTATGTAAATTTACTTTTTGATCCTTCTTAATTGTTATATGATAGTAAAAGGTATATATTTTATATGTGTGATTTCTACAGATATGTTACTGTATATATTGTTGACATCTAAAAGTAAGATTTTGTTTTTGAATATTCCTATTGTATTTAGCACCTTTTCAGAGTGTTCTTGTTAATTTTAATATCTTATCTATCAATTTGGGGAGCTTTTCTATGTTCAAATATTGAAGAAGAATGGCAGGTGTTTTTGTATTCCTTTTTAACCAGAAAAGTGTTTTTCATTTGTTGCTGTTTTTATTCCACTTACTGTGCTGGAAAAGGCCTCCAATGCAACATGGAATGGAAGTGGTAATACTGGTGTCTTTCTTTTGCTCCTGATTTCAAATAGAAATATTCCAATATATAAAAACTAAGAATGATGATTTCTGTAACACCTATATACATGTAGATTCATCAGAATAAAGAAGTCCCCTTTTATTTCAAGATTGCTAGATTTCTTGGAGATTTTATTATGAATTTAAATACGTGATTTTAGTAAAAGCCTGTCTATTGAGAAGGTAATACGATTTGTTCCTCACAGTCTAATGATGGTGCAAATTGCTTTGTTATTTTTCTCATATAACAATCTTACCTTACTGGTATAAGTATAATAAAGTCATGAGGAATGGCTGTTTTTAATATTCCTAGATACAATTTGCTAATATCTTATATTTTGGTTTGTATTGTTTTGGTTCGAGGTTTTCTGTCTCTTCATAAAACGCTTTGTTAAATGAACTAAAACAAAGGACTGAATTGTCCAACAAGACACTCATGATTCAGGGATCTCCCCCAGTGTTGAACTTCGCTGAAAATGTTGACGACTCCTGTAATCAAGACTCCAGGTACCACCTTCCTGCCTCAAGCACTCCCTAGCCTGTGCAGAGCAGGCATCCAAGGAGGGGTGCACCGATTACCTCACAAAACATCTCTATTTCATAGCCCAGAAAGTTCTACAGCTCCCATGACGTTCTTCAAAGAGCCTTAGTGAGAACTCTCGTCCTAGCAGACGTCATTGACCAGGAGGCCAGTTACCCGCAAATTGATGAAGAGATTAGAGTGAGTCATAAGCCTTTATTATGTCCTGGGGAGAGGAGTGAGTCACATACTCACTGCTTTAATTCTTTCCTCCAAGTGAATTAAATTTTTCTAGGAATTTATAAGTTGCAAATAAAATTTCCAACATATTGACAGAAATTGATTCATAATATACTATTAGCTGTTTAATGAATTTTATGCTCAGTAGATATCCCCATTTTACTCCCTTTATTAATTTTTATACCTGCCTTATCCTTGATATCCTACCATAGGTTGTCCATTTATAAGTCTATTGAAGAACCAATCTTTTCTTTCTTAATTTTTCCACCTGTTTGCATTTGTTTTAATTAATTACATTCTTATATTAGCTATGGCCTTTTTTCTATTTCCATTGTGATTGTTTTTATATTCCTTTAAACTTTTTGACATGGATGCTTAGTTTAGTTATTTTTATTCTTTGTTCCTTTCTAAAAACCTACTTAAAGTTAGAAAATTACTTTTAACTCATCTATATCAAATAAATTCTTATGTATAGTATTTTACAGCTGTTCAGTTTAAAATATTTTCTAATATTCTCTAAGATTTACTTTTTTATTTTTCTATTGTGGGAAAAGTGTTTCTTAATTTACAAACATATGGAAATTTTCTAGTTTGTAAAAAACTTCAATAGACTTAATTTTAATTTTTTTCTGTTTTTCATTTTTTATTGTCAATTAAAGGAAAATAGTTGCATAGGACCCAATCTGTTCTAGAACTATAAGTGAACTTTTTAGTACATAACATTTCAAATATCAAAGTAAATGGTAAACATACAAATAAGGAAAAGGTAACAAACCTCCCATGAACAGTTTAGTATTTTAAATCATAAAATAAGCTCCATAACGCACAACTTGCATATGATTTGCAATGTGGTCCGTGTGTGGCTTATCAAAGCTCTCACTTGAACAACTCAACTGTAGCCTAACAAATAATTTTAAAATGTGCTCCCAAAAATATCCAGACCAAATATTTAGTCAAAATAATTTCCTTTACTCAAACTTCTTTACTTTTTAAATTAAAGCTTTCATTTACATCTTTACCCCCATTCCATCCCTTCCCTATAACTCTCACCTCTGAAAGAAAGTTTCAAAATGTACATTGATGATATAAATATAAATGCTTCTTATGAAGCATCAAATTAAGCTTCTTCTTTCTTCAAGTTTCTTCTTTTGTCTAGCAATCTGCTGGGTTTCTGAACCAAGGCCAGATATGTAAGTCCCTCTGCTGATTACCAACGTTACCCCACACAACAAAACCTGTCATTTCTGCTCTGTACTGAGGAATGGAGAAACAGCCCCCAACCTCTTACACCTGACCATACAGTGGCAATTGTTCACTGCTGCTGAGTGTAGCAGTCACCAGAAAATATACCCAGTCTTCCAGGTAACCTCAGTGCACTTTAGGAAATGAAATATTACCTAGAAGCAATTTAGTATTTATAAAAAAAAAAATTTTAAATAACAGCAGCGTTAAACTTAGTGACTTGACACTGACATGATCAATACCACCTCACACTCAGAATTCTGTCTTTCACATCATCATCAAGCACAGTGATAAACTGCTATAAAAGTGACTTTGCTACAAGACACTATTTTGTAGAGCAGTTTTATGTCCACAGAAAAACTGAGCCAAAAACACAGAGCTCCCATACAACCCCCACCCCAACCCCTACAACCTCCCCCACTGTCTACTCTAACACCAGAGTGTCCACTGGTTCCAGCTGGTGAACCTCCATGGACATATTTTCACCCAATGTCCACAGCTCACAACTGGGTTTACTCTTGGTGTTGTGCATTTTACGGGTTTGGACAATTGTATAATGACTTGTATCCACCACACAGAGTAGTTTCACTGCCTTAAAAATCCTCATGCTCTGCCTATTTATCCCTCCCTCCTCTTAGCCTCTGGCCACCACTGACTTTGTTACTGTTTCCCTAGTTTTTCCTTTTCCAGAATGTGATATAGTTGGAATTATACACTATGTAGTCTTTTCAGATTAGCTTCTTTTACTTAGTAACATATATTTGATATCCTTCCATGTCATTTTATGGCTTGATAACTAATTTCCTGTGCTTAATAGTATTCCTTTGTCTGGATGTACCAGAGTTTGTTTGTCCATTCATCCGCTGAAAGACAGCTTAGTTGCTTCCAAGTTTGGCATGATGAACAAAGCTGCTGTAAATATTCTGGTGCAGGTTTTCTGTAGACATAAGTTTTCAATTCATTTCAATAACTAACAAGGAGCCTGTCTGCACAATTGTATGGTAAGAGTATGTTTAATGTTACAAGAAACTGATGAACGGTCTTCCTACATGCTTCTACCATTTTGCATTCCCACCAACAATAAATAAGAGCCCCTGTTTCTCTACAACCTTGTCAGTATTTGGTATTGTCAGTGTTTTAGGTTTTGGCCATTCTAATTTTCTAAATTTTTTTTGAGACAGAATGTCCTGTAGTGGAGTAATCATAGTTCACTGCAACCTCAAACTCCTGGGCTCAAGGGATCCTCTGCCTCAGCCTCCTGAGCAGCTGGGACTACAGACCCACGCCACCACTCAAGGCTAATTTTTTTCTATTTTTAGTAGAGATGGTCTTGCTCTTGCTCAGGCTGGTATCAAACTCCTTAGTTCAAGTGATCCTCCAACCTCAGCCTCCCAGAATGCTAGGGTTACAGGTGTGAGCCACCACACCCAACCTAATTTTCTAAATTTTTTGGTGAGTAGTGGTGTCTTGCTATTGTTTTAATGTGCAACCCTCTAATGACACACGGTGTTTTAACATCTTTTCATATGCCTATTTGCCATCTGTATATCTTCTTTGTGTGTGGACTTTACTGAATTGTTTAAGTTTTGTAGTGAGCCCTAGAAAATTATTATTGTTTTATACTTATTACATATCAGAAACTAGTGCTCAAAGAGTAAAAGTAAGTAGTATAAAACCATTATTAATCAGTGAAAAGCCAGAGTTTAAAACTTAGTATGACTTCAAATCCTTCATTCTGTCTGGCTTCTCGCCTGCCTTCTAAATATCTGTCATTAACACATCCTGGTAAACATTCAAGAGCGTGTTATGCTGGGTGTCTTGTACTGGATAACACACAACTTGTATGTGAATGTTCATGGCACCTGGATTCACAGTAGCCCCAAACTGGACACAACCCAAATGTTCTTAACCACAGAATGAGCAAACAAACGGTTAGATTCATACCACAAAATACTATTAAACAATTAAAAAGAATAAACTGACACAAACAACAACCAGAGTTCTCAAGAGCATTACTCTAATCGCAAAAAAAAAAAAGAGGTTGATCTCAGATATTATACACCATAAGATTCCATTTATGTAACGTACTCAAAATGACACAATTATTAAAATAGAGAATAGATCAGTGGTTTCCGGGGAAGTTGCATGTGGATCACACTATAAATGACAGGAAAAAATGTTCTTTTGTGGTGATAAAACAGTGTGTTTCTTAATTGTGATGGTGATTATACAAAACTAAACATGGAATAAATTACACAGAGCTACACACACATGCAAATGAGTTCAGGTAAAAACTGATAAAATTTAAACAAGGCTATAGACTATTTGACAGCATTGTGCCAGTATCAATCCCCAGTCTGGGTGTTATACTCTAATACGTAAGACGTGACCATAGGGGGGCACTGGATGAAGCTTTATAAGAAATTATCTCTGCAACTTCCTCTGAGTTTATAGTTATTTTAAAATAAAAGGTTTAAGAAAAATAATTGCCTACATATACCATTGCTATACATTGCTGCATCTATGATGGAAATTCAACACTGCTTGCCTGAGACTTGGAGGACTTACAACTCACCTCTTCACTGGTTTCTCAATGTCCTGTGTTGCTCACTTGCTCTCTATGAACTTTGGTTCCATTACATATTATTCAATTTCCCTTTACCATTCTTGAAGTATCATCCTTAAATATACCATAATTTATGGTTCTATCACCATTCATGAATTAAACTTGAAACGTATAACAAATTGCAGGCATTTTCTGATGGTCAGTTTCCTGACCTGATAATCTGTGAGTACATTTCCAGTTTTAATTTGTCATGACCTCATGATTCTAAAATAACCTTGCTTTGCTTCATTAGACTCCAACCTTCATGAGTTTTTAAAGCACATCTATATTGCATCATTCTGCATGCTGAGGTGGCCTAAAAATACTTGCACAAACAGGAAGTGGTGAATTATTAGCTGTGTTTGCCTCTGTTCATCAGTATTCTGGCTACTTGGCATTAAAATTTAAGAGTCTTGGTGGCAATGCCAGCAAAACAAGTGTCGAACACAGATTTTCTAACAAACATTTTTTTTTCTCTGCAAAGCACATTCACCTTCCTTTGTGAAGGACTACATAATTAAAATGGCTGAAATAGTGTATCTTCAGGTATTACACATGAACCCTATTTTATAATTCTATATACTATTGAAATTTAAGAGTGTTTCAGCTTTGTAACTTTATCAGTTATATATCCAATATTTTTAGGTTTAGGAGAGCTAGTTGACATACTAATCTTATTCATTAAAATTTAAGCTGCCTTGAATTTTCCTTCAAGATATCCTAGAAAATTATAAAACCACTGGTATTACAGGAATGCATTTATTGGAGGTTTAACAATTCAATATATAGATATAATGATGTTCTTTAATGTCTTGATTCAGTATTATCTGTTAGACATTTATTGCTAATTCACTTTATAACATACTTTATTAAAATTCATTAAAACCAGCAGCTGCATCCCGTAATCATTTCCTAAATATAAAGACAGCATTTATAAATGATCTCCTTGTTCAAAACACTGCCATACAGCTCACAAACTCTTTGTTGAAAGGCAGAGAGCCTTTATTCTTTACAAAAAGAAATGCTAAGTAATTCATCAGATGCCAAACCTTTTTTTTTTTTTCTGCTTATTGGACTTGTTCCAAGTGCTCAAATTCCATGTTCATTAGGAATAGTTATAATATAGTCTGAGATTGATGCTCAAAACTTTCATCTATTTGAGTACTATCTTGGTCCTAGGATTCTGTCTCTTAATTCATATGTATCTTTGATAAATTTGAAAAGGCTCAGTAATTTAAGTCACTGAAGTGAAGCTCATGTGCAAATATTCTGGAACTATACATTGAAGGAAGAGACTATTTCATTTGGAGTTTTGTTAATTATGTTCAGGAGAAAATAGCCTACAGAAGGATTTATATGCTTATACAAAATGTAAATAATTTCTAGGTATCATTTAATAAATTACTCAACTATTATACTTATTTTATCCATATCTGCCCCCTCAAAATTTTTCAGGAAATAAAAGTTGCATAAGATTTAAAGAAATTTTATTTTTGAAAAAAACACATTGAATTATATGTAATAGATTGAATTATATGTAATAGAATTGCTTATTTCTCAAAACAATTTCACTCATTCATAACCATGACTGGTAAATCTTTAGCATTTGTCAATATTTTTGACAGTATTCCCTAAAAACAATGTACTTGAGATACTTGAGATTTATTCAGTAGAATAGTATATATAAATAGTAGTCAGTAGAATAGTATGTAATATGTATGCATTTTTAATGCTTAAAATACGATCCATACGTAAAAGAAAAAAAATCTTAAGAAAAATTTTCCATTTGAAATTCCGGATATTCCTGATAGAATATCAACAGCAACAGGAGATAATAATAATTAATACAGTAGACATGATCACTACTACAATTACCAGGAAGTTTATAGAGAATCATAAGAAGGGTTATAAGCAAAAAGAGTTACATTTAGTAGGTTCATTTACATCTAAGTAATTGATTTTTTTAATTGGCAGGAAATAAATTACTCCATCTCACAAACAGGGCCAGGATGAAAATAGCGGATGGTCACCACATGAAACATAAAGGAGTTGATCATTTCACAAAGAGCACTTTTATACAAATCTATGAGCAGATAATTCCTGGTGACCATGGGTTACTAACTTGCTTGTTATTGCCAAGTACGCAGGTGACGGTATAGGAATTGCATCCAGATAACGGCTGATGGCAT
This sequence comes from Mirza zaza, assembly GCA_008750895.1. Classification (NCBI taxonomy): domain Eukaryota; kingdom Metazoa; phylum Chordata; class Mammalia; order Primates; family Cheirogaleidae; genus Mirza; species Mirza zaza. The sequence continues at coordinate 20,873 of VSMD01059257.1, forward strand.
TGCCTGCATTTTTCAAGGGTAGGGCCTCTCATCTCCTGCACCCACTCTCCATCCGCCACAGTGGTAAGTAAGCACCTCCTCCGCCTTCCTGGCTTGTCCTCAGAGAGAGTCAGCGGCTCTATGCTCGGGGTGACTCCTTGCCAGAGCTCCCCTAGCTGCTCTAAACTGTCTGAGGAGGGAATGAATGGGCCACTGTCTGGTGGTACATTAACTCCTAGGGGTTGCTGCAGAGCCTTTTAGTGCACTGAAAGGTAATTTGCCACGAGGCACAATAGGGGTTTGGAAAACTTAATTGACCTCTAGAAAGTAGATAATTTACTCCTGCAGTACCAAGATAAAGCCAGGCAATAACGTGGAGAATTTGAGTGGTTTGAGAGAGAAATCTGAATAACAGACAAAAGCAAATTTTTGTTTGCCTGAACTCCGAGAAATTCCAGCTGTTTTGCTGGAACCGGCCGGGCCTGCTTGTCTTCTTGGTCACTCAGCCTCAGTGAGAGAGGGGTCTGCAGACCTCTTGCACTCACTCTTTATCCTCAGAAATCCCTTTTATTAATAGAAAACATGAAAATTTTACACAAGACGAAAGACAGGACTAATACTGTGGATGAGAATATAATAGGATATACTAAAAAAAAGACATTATTATTTGAGATTAACATCAGCCTTTCAAGCGAAGTCAATACTATGTTACGTGTCACCAGTAGGAAAACGTTAATTTGCCAGAGGTTAAAACAAACCTGAATAATTACCGAATATTTTATGTATATTTTACATGATCACTTAAAAATGAAAATATAACTAGCTGGAGAAAACAAAATGTTGAACAGATCTCTTCCAAAGTAGTATGTGTATCTTTTAGGTTGACTATACTCTAAGAGCCCAAAGTCCCGTCATTAGATGGGACAGAACTGATCGAGTGCAACAAAGCATTCACACGACCAGAGCACAGTGTCGTGAAATGCTGCCGGAGGCTGCGGACTGGCAGTGGCAGGGCAGACAACAGGTGGCACCAGCAGCAGTCCTGCACTGCCTTTCCCCTGCCCTCACAAATCTCCCCCACGCCCCACCACCTCTCAGAATGAATGTGGTCTTTCCATCGTCCCATACTTGATTTGTTCCTGAGGATCTGACAGTCTGAAGATTATGACAACCATTTTTAAGAAACTGTTCTAAGATTCCCCAAGTTCCACTTCTGAGCAAATCCAAAGGCATCTCAAATCTTCATTCCTTCACTGCTGTGCAGTGTCAACACAACCATTTTTTTCTTAGAATTCTCTGTGCTTTCCCTTGTACTTTTCCTTTACATTTTTCTAAGTACTGTTTTATGACCCTCCTTCCTTCTTTTATGTTCTTTCTACGTGGGTATTTATGTGCACTGGTTTTCGTTCACTCTCTCAGCTGATACATTTTCATACCTTCAGCAGTAATCTCCATTTTGATAACTCTAAGTTGCGTATGTCGGGTTTTACTCTTTTCCTGAAAATAATGGTTCCTTCACCTGCCATTTGGCTGTTACCCCCTTTCACCATCCATTTGACATGTCCCAAGTCTGATGTTGCACCTTTCCTTCCAAAGGGGACCGTTTTAAATTTATTGAACACTTTAGCAGTTACCCAGCAGGCGACAAACACATCATGTCATTTGATCTCCTTCTCTTGATTCTTGTTCTATTCATTAGTGGCATCACCGGCATCTGATTACCTAGTTTTAACTGACTCATTCTAACCTTCGCCCTGTTAGGTCCAGCTCTCATCAACCCTAATCGGGATTCTGAAATAGAATCAACCCTAGACCTCCACGACTCACTGACTCTCCTAAAATATGACTTGCGATTATGCTGTCCAGAAACTTTCCTTTTGTATAAGATTAAGGTCAAGATAATACATGAGCCTCTCAAGATCCTTGGAAGTCTAAACCCTTCCAATTGCTTAGAAAAACTAAGTAAAGAACAGTTGTTCAGTCTTTTGTTTGTTTGTTTATGACAATCTGAAGTAAAGGAAGTATGAAATGGGTGGAATAAGCAGAGAGGTTCCACCCAAATTGCCTATAAACAGTGACATGTATTAAATATTGACCCCAAATCTTAATTTTGACTTAATCTATATAGAATCTGGACCTCAGTTATCTCATTTGCAAAACTGGAATCAAAACAGTCAGCTTCCCAGTCCTGCTGTGAGAATCACACGAGATGCCCTAAAGTGTGACTGTAAACATCACTAATGTCATACCAAATGCTAGGGAACAACACTATGGGTGAAAACTAAACCAGGAGGTTAAGTTCTCTTGAATGTATTTATTCTGTTCTATGAACAGTTGATACAGCAATGAAATGCTCTAACTTCAAGAAACTTTCCAGATATTTACAGTTATAGAAAGAAAACACAAAATCAGAAATAAAAATAAATTGATTAGGTGGATAATGAGTTAATTTTATTTTTCTCTAATCACTTAAAAATATTTTTACGTAGAGAAAATTACGTACTTGGAGAGAAAAAGGAACAGCCTTTTTGTGAAATTTATGAATTAGACAAACAACCGTAATCTGACCTGCTCTGACTTAAATGTGTACTAGTGAGTTAGATCATGGTTGTGTATCTATAAGCAGCAGTGTAAAGTGTAGGCAACTAGATTAATCTGCTTTTAGGAGTTTCACTTCTTCAAGATTACAACCAAATCAGAAAAACAAGAGGTAAATAGTCTAGCTAAACTAGAGTAGTCTTACTATATGATAAGGAAATATTATTTAAGACTCTTGAAAAAAAATTACCAAATGTAGAATAAAAAACTATTCAGGAAGAAGTACTTTTGTTCCCATTGGTGTCTTGCTCCATTTGTGTGTACTTTTCACATTACTTGTTTTTTTTTTTTTTTTAATAAGCAAGTAAAAGAACACCCACAAAGCTCTGGGGTCACACTGAAGATCACACTGTGAACTTTCACCTTAAGATGATCTTTCCTTAGAAGATAAAGCTGTTAGGAGACAATAAACCAGTGAGCCCACTTTTGCTGAGCATTCCACCAACAGTAGACATATTAAATGACTTAGAAATCGTTAACAGATTCTTCGATAGTACTGTAGCAGACAATTGTTCTTTCCTCTGACAGTGTCCACCTTCGGCTGAAAACAATACCATGGTAGTCACTTAAGATTCCCCCTCAGTCAATGCAGTCTCTGTGGAGCCTAATGTACTTCAACATCCAGATTCGTATGTCACATTCCCTTAGCCAAGCCTCCGTACCTTTGCTGCAAGTATTAAGGAAGGTAGCTGGATTTGGAAAAGAAACAACCTAGACCTAGAACCAGTGAGGAAGGCTGTGTGTGTGTGGTGGGGGGTGGGAGGGAGAGAGAGAGAGAGAGAGAGAGAGAGAGAGAGAGAGAGAGAACAGAGACAGGCAAACTGATTATGTGGCCAAACTCTTCTTTGGAATAAAGACAACATTGAGAAATGCTGATGATAATATTTGAACACATGAATAAAACCATGTCCACTGTAGTTCACTGTTAAATGAGCCTTTAATTCTCGTGTGTGTGTGTGTGTGTGTGTGTGTGTGTATTTGTTTAATTACTTACTTGGATTACGCCACTTTGAGCTATGATTTTGTCACTTCTAACAAAAAGAACTGAAAATATGCAAATACCAATTAGGCAAAATGAGCTCCTTTCTTCCATCAACCATGGTACAGCTGTTTCCCCCTTGACACAGTAGCTATTAACAAGGATTACAAAGAAAGGAATCATGGAGGGTTGCCTAATATCAAGCCCAAAGCCCAGTCTCAGTGTCCCTGTGCTTGTGCACTGTGTGGCACGGCTGCACATACAACAATCCATTTGCCCCTAAGGTGGACTCCAACAGAATATGCTATGATGCATGTTGTGATTTGCTGCTGAAAATGTATAAAATAACTTTCTAAAGAAATTATCTGTTTTTTAAACATATCAGTGAGTATAAAAACAGAACATTTGTAGTCTAGTGCAGGGGAGAATTTGCATTTAATAGATAATCAATAACTTATCATTCCTTCTTAGTCTTAGTGTTAGTCAGGTCATCATCTTGGTTATTGCAGCTGTTGCATGTATGAGAGCCAAGAAAAACTGTAGCAGAAAGAGATGCCGAATAACACTCATTATGGAATATTTTTTACCTTTGTTCCTACTGATTAGATGGGCTATTTTTTCTACCACAATATTTTTGCCCATTCAAAAAAAAATAGAGTATCTATTTCATCTCAACTACTCATTATTTTTTTGAGATTTATTTTTTGTAAACTTCTAAAAGATTTGAAGATGTGCCTTTTTGCCAAGTCATGGTTCATTCCTCCATTTTTAGATAAAAATAAAAAGGACTAGAAAAGAATTCTGATTATGTCAGTTTGGGTTTTTAACAATTCTACTGAAAGTGGAAGAGTAACAAGACACAGAACATGCCCCATGTGCAGAATTTAGCATGTAGTCCATTTTGTCCCATGCAAAATTAAAAATTAAATTAGGTAAAAATAAGTAGTGTTCACACAACACTCTATATTTTCAGTTCCCACGTTTGCCCCAGTGGAGAACGCGTTTAGACGTGATGGCCAGACTTTCCTGCGCCGCTGACCGGCGGCGCTTGAATTTGCAATCTATGCAAAGACGTGTAGGTTTGGATAAGTAAACAGAAAACAGTCCAGGTCAAAGCGTGAAGAAAAGAACTAGGTAGCGGTGAGCATATTATATTTGGAAGACAATATACAGCATGGGGCAAAATATCTGCAGAAATAATAAGAGCAATAGTTGATCAGAGGCTTTGTTCGCGGACTGGTCTAAGGAGCTGAGGAATAGCACTGACCAATGTTCACCGGCCATTCTACACGTCTTGTTGCACTAACTGTTCCCAAGGGCATACTGAGGTAGGCATTTTCTTTTGTTTCATAAATAAGGAGACTCAGAAGTTTATATTCCTTGCCCAAGTTTGTATCGGTATGCTATTTCTATACCAGGATTCAAATTCAGGTCTAATTCTAAATCCCTTGTACGTTCCACCATAAGAGTATGGAAACATTTTCAAGAGGAATGCTATGAGGAAAGTCAAAGAAAAGTATTTGAGCTCAGCTAAACCTATGGATTTTTGTTTGGTTTTTCCTGGACACAATAATGATTCCCCAGCAGGACTAAGAAAACAGATGATCTATTAATTTACGGTCAAGTGGTTTATTCAAGATTACATGACCAATTGATGAGAAACCAGGTTGGACTCCAGATTTTGTACATAGCTGATGCATTTTAACCACATGACACTCTTCTCTCATCTACATTCTTAAATTTTTTAATCTCAGGTACTTATTTCTCACCATGGCTCTCTTTGAGAAAATTCAATGAGAATCCATTATTCTTTTTTTTTTTTTGTAATTTTATATAAGAAACACATTACTGTTAAAATTCTGGTACCATTTCTAAAAGATTCCTGTGCTCCATTCATTTTTCTTTAGTGAATTAACAAGTAAACATTTATTCCTTTAAAAAATCTCGAGCTGAAATTTTGAGTGAATTACATTTGCTAAATGTAAATGTAGTTATAATTACTTCACAAATATTAATTAAAAAATACATGCAGGTATAGACATTAAATTTGATGAAGTGATAATTAGCCAGTATTTAAATCATTTGTTTTAATCATTCTTTTATTTTTTAAATAAACACTATTACTTTAGTTTTGCTGACAAACTGAAGAACAAATTCATGAAAATCAAAATGATATTCTGGCATGTTGATTGTGTAGAATGTGCTGAATAAGCTTCACAATGATAATTCAAAAATAAAGTTCTTGGCCCCAAGACATTATTTTAATGACCTCTTACTCCCTACTCTTTTCCATTTTCCTTTATCCGTTGGCTCTTTCCTTGACTTTTTTGTAAGAGATAACAAATTAAACAAAAAAATCAGAATTATATTACTATGTAATTATATAATTTTTCATCTCTGGTACAGTCAAGTAGTTTAATCACAAAACTCTACTGCAAATGACTATAACACCAAACAGTAATTTATATTTTTAAGCATACTATCAGTATATTTTTAGTGTTAGTCCAGAAACCTATACAGATCAAATGTTAATAAATTATATTTGAGCAAATTGTGGTAATTTTTAAAACTTGAACTGATAAAAGAAAATATCAATAATATATTGCTTCATTTGAGATTTCCTGACGAAGTCTACGAATAGAATCTAGGCTTTGGACTAAGTCGAGACAATGCCTTACCAGCATTTCCAGGCTAGCCTCTTAGATCAGCCCCATGCTGTCCACATTTCACTCCATCCCCACCAGCCGGAAATCAAATCACAGTGTTTTCTGGATATGTTTGCAGATACTGACTGAGTTTTAAAGTCTATTCAATCCTGTAAGTTTCCTTGTTAATATCAGCAATGTGGAATACTTATCTTCCTTTATAGACTAGAAAATTGTGACACAAGGACAATGATGGATTCTTCCAAGGTCAAAATGAAAGCAGTTAAAGTGAACTCAGGTCATGTTCGACCAACTGTTGTAAAATGTGGTGGTTAATTCTGAGTAATAAATATTTTTTATACCTGAGTACTGCTTGCACTGAAATATTTATACCATTAAGAGATATAAAGAAAATGACTGCTGAATTGTCAGGAAAATAGTATATTCCCTACCTCTAATGAGAGCTCTTAAATATGGGAGATGTGCCTACCATATAGTAATTAACAGGAAAATTCTTGATGAATGAATGAACACTATTAGAAATTATTTATAATAACTCTCAGACATAGCACTTAAGTTTTCAAAACACTCTCAGAAGGACTGTATTTGAACTTTCTAAGATCCCACAAAGGAGACATCATTCATTCATCTCATGAATATTTAGGTGTCAACTCTATGTAAAAGATTGGGCCTTAATTAGCAGATAAAGTTTCTCCATTTTAGGGAAGGAAAGTTAAATTTCAGTGGGTTAAGTGACTTGTACATGATCTTATGACTAGCAGTTCAATAATCCTGATCTTTTGACTGTCAAACAATCCCTGTTTCCTACATCATGATGCATAACGTGTTTTGTACTGCGGCATCTTATCTCTTTCAAGGCACGCTATGTATAACTCATTCTGCTCAGCTAAACAGGAAAAAAACACCAAATAAATGTTTGAGTCCTATTCTGTAACTCACTGTGTAGGTCTCTGGGCAGGTGAGATGATTGTAGAAATAATTTGTGGTTTATAATTTGCTTTTCTTCATGAGTAGAGTAATAGAACCAGGTGAGAAAGCAGGTTAACTGCCCAGAATTTACATCTTTTAAATGGTGAAAAAAAAAAAAAAGCCAATTACCAAATTTTCAAAAGCCTTCTTTTCAGTAATAATCATCTCTTACTATTATTTTTTTAATAAATTTTTATGATTGGTTCAAGCCCAAGCACAGAAATCCAAAGGCAAACTTTGGGCATTCAAATCCAACATGATTTCATGGTATCAATGTTACGTTAGAATATTCAATTGATATTTAGATGATCTACATAAAAAGTTATCCAAAAAGTATTTTTATAATATTTTCTAATTTAAAGATCCAGACCAGAACTCCCTTCTCCACTCTCCACACTCTATTTCTTGTTAAAGAAAAAAGGCAATTGAACAGATTCCAGGGCTGATTTTTAATTACACTCTGGTCTTATATACACTTCACATTGTCTTGATTGTGTAACCCTATTTCACTTTTCCCTCTGGAGTCTCAGAGGTAAGCAACAGCCAAGGACACTTAGTCTTACTCAACAAAACTTCTTCCTTTTTTTTTTTTTTTAAGGGGACGAAGATGTTGAATTGTCATGTCTGGTACTTTTACAACCTCCTATATCCTCTTTCCATAACAAAATAAAATGGCTATCAAGGAAAAAAGATTTCTTGAACGGGGTACAGATGTCCTTGAATAAGATACTATTCTTTCTTTCTTTAAAGACAAGTGATTCTGTGTAAAATGAGGCTTGGTTTTCCACTACCCCCTCTTGTTTGTTTTGCAGTTAAGAATTAGCATTTAGGTAGGTATTCACTTGATTTATAAAACTCTGTCTCAAAATAAGGACATTTCCTCAGAGATAAGGATTGACAAGGGCTTTCATAAACTTTCATGAGTTTGTAAGGGTGAATTAGAGTTATTTATTTCTGTGATTAAATCTCCAAAGGCATTAGACAACTGTAACTTTTACTTTGAGAGGTTTCAGCTACACATAGAGAAAGTCTGCCCCCTCTGCCACTAGGACCGGAACTGCGGCCACATTCCCGCAGGCAGGCTCCCTGGTGGAACACATCCTTTGCTCGCATTTCATGCACTACTGACAGGGGAAGTCCGTCTATGTTAATTAATTGTCAACCAAAACAATACTCTAACAACTGTTGTAACTCTCTTAAAACATGCTTAAGTCTTCTACGTGGTAATTTTACTTCCATGTCTTTCTGATTGGAAAAAAAAATAAATTGGATTGTTAGGAGCACGTTGCAGGATTTCTGGGAAGGAATCCAAATCAATGATACGTGTTTCTGTTCCTCAGATAATCATTTGTGACCTATGTAGGGCAATGGAGCCCCCAAGGAGCTCAGCGACATAGATGCCTCTGCTCCCTTTCTGCTTAGCAAGCAGGTTCATGGTAGCTGGTAAGTAACAGTTAAGAATGATTTTTCCTCTGAGAGTAATTGCTACTCTCAGCCAACACAAAACAAGGGGCTCTCAGCCCACCAATGCTTACCATTGTAACTGCCTCAGATAATTTTTTTGTTAAAATTGAGAAGTATAGATATGCTTTGGAGATATTTTACTGCCATTTATAGGTGACCTATGAAATTAAAAGAAAAATCTAAAGAACTGTAATTTTTCAAAGGAGCAAACTCTTTTCACAGTTTGTTATGCATATACAATCACATATATTTACACTATTGTAAAATTCCATCCTTGGAAGTTAACACTCTCCACTGAACTGAATGTACTCAGTGGAATTGATCGAGTTCTTAGTGAAATGTCAGGCATGGGCTATAAATTTGTGTAACTGCTTTTACCCAGTGAACCCTTTTTATTAAAGCAGAATGCCTATCAAGGTCACTGTGAAAGATTGTAATTTTAAAGTTCCAGGGGAAGACTCCAGAAATAAGTATCAACAGAAAACAGATTTAATTAGCATTTTAAAGTTTATGGTATGTCAAGAACCTATTGGCCCCTTTCACTCTCTGGATCTCAGTGACAAATGTATTTTGTAGAACTAATAAGTCAGAATGCTACTGAAATCCAGTTCTCCTAAAGAGGCACACTAAAGCTTTTCATTTTCTACCTTCTGCTGGATCTGGTTTGAGCAGGCAGTCTTGAGCTTTAAAAGGCTAGAAAGAGGATGCTAAGGAAAAATGTGTGTGTGTGATGGTGGGTAAGATTCTACAGGTGTAGTTACACTTGGGGGTTGGAATGGCAAGAGGGGAACACAATGTGTATGTGTTTGTTCCCTGGCACAGTTAGCAAATTACAGCCATATCCAACATATCAGCAAGCACCGTTAAACCACCTCTTGTTTAACTTTTTGAGTCTTGCATAGTATATAACAAAGACAGGATCACTTTTAACTGTGTGCAAAAGACAATAAAATTCTCTCGGCAAACACCAGATTATATTAGTTCCAAAAACAGGAAAACAAACAAGATATACACAGATCCAAAAAGATATTAGATAAGCAACAAGAAAAGTGGTCAACTAAAAGTTTACCATAATTATGTAAGAAAACGTATATGTTATTTTTACTGTCTTGACACATAAGGAACTTTGGAGATGTAAAATGTCTATTTTGTTAGGCAAGAGAGTTCCTAAAATCATGATCCAAGAACAATCATTTAAAAAACAAAATTGCTTGTCTTTTCCTTAATCCACAAGGAAAAATAACACTGTTTATGTCCCTTCTGTTAAACCTTCAGAGAAGTCATTAGAGTTGCAAAAAGAAGAAATAATATTATTATCACTTACCTGTCAAGTAGAGGAATTAGAAGACTTTTCGGTTTCTCTAAAGCAGAATTTTGAGTAGATCTCCGGCTTCCTCTACAAAGCTACTTCCGCAACAGTTACAACCCACTGAAGAACATTCCGTTTATTTCAAGTGCGGACCTTTGAGCATTTCGACCCTCACTGCACAGCCCATGATTTCGCAGAGCTTCCAAGAACTTCCACTTTACTCTTCCGCCCGCATTCCTCCCAGTCCCCTGTGGAAAAATGAGCCTCGAAGTTGCTGCCTGGCGTCGACTCTGTGGAGCGAGCGTACTCCTCCCAGCCCGGTGGCCGGCGTGGCGGGTGGAAGGGACAGCGAGGCCGGGGGTATTAGGAGGCACCGCCTTTCAGCGGCGAGGAGCGGGGAGCACAGCTGCCCGGGCGGCGACGGCGGCAGCAAGGACAGCGGCACAGGCCGCGGCGGCGGCAGCCCTGTGGTCCCTGCGGCTGCAGCCAGCTCCGGAGGCGCTGTCCATCCCCCTGGTGCTGAAGTGAGGGGACTGGAACCCCGAGCCCAGCACTTCCCTCCACCGGCGAATCCGAGCAGCTTCCTTCTCTTGCAGCCTCCCCTCCTCTCCTCCGGTGATGTATTTCTGGTAGAGGTTAATAGTTTCTCCAAAATAACAGTCTCATGCTTATCTGGTGGCAACGTTTCCGGAAAGGGAGGAATCCGTGGGGAAAAGGATCTGAGCCTCTCCTGACTTTCGGTGGCCCTGAACGAGTTTCCCAGCGCCAGGGAGGAGAGGGGCGCGCGCACGCGCACGCGCGCGGGAGGAGAAGGGAGAGACAGCGAGAGGACTCTCGCGGAAAATCCGGAGCTGCTTCGGAAAGCTCCGGGTCTGTCGTTACATAAGATGAGAGGGGCTATTCTGAAACCGTCGCAATCTCAATTACCCATTGGAGGGAGCACGGTCCCACTTCGAGACGCCCAGTTTGAAAGCCCTAGATAAACGAAGCACACATTCCTGCTCTCCGCGCGCAGAGCCGACAGGGCACTGTTACAAAACAAAGAAAAAGGCAGAGAGTGAAATGATGAGAAAGGGAAGAAACAGCATCCGGGGGCGCTACCTTTGCAGAGGCCGCGGGCTGGGAGGGGTCGGCCGGCGCGAGGCGTCGCGGCTGGGCGGGCAGGGCCGCGGGCTGCGCTGCGGGGTGCTGGGGTCGCCGCCGGCGCCGCGGGGGCAGGAAGCGCGACTCTCGCGACGGCGGCGGACAGGACGGCCGAGTCAGCGGGAGGGCGCGACCCTCCCCACCCTCGTAAAGCCAGAGCCACGTCCAGCCCTCCCGGCCCTCCGCCTCGGTGTCCAGCCCATCCTTCCTCCGTCTGCCGCGCCGCCCCCGCCGCGCCCCGCGCCCCGCGCCCCGGCCGCTCAGCGCCAGCCCGCTTCCGCCGGCCTGCCCCGCTCTGGGCAGCCGGCCCGCACCGAGAGGGCAGCGGGCCCCGGGGTGGCCCGAGTGCGCCACCCGGCCCCCGCCCCGCGCAGCGAAGGGTGCGGGCGCCCGCGGAGCGAGGGGGAGCTGGCACGCGCAGCGGCGAAACTATCGGGACTGTCACGGGCACGGCCACGCGGAGCGGAGCTGCGTGTAGTAAAGAGGGAAGCCTGGGGGTCATAACGCCACAGCCCGGCAGGCACCGAACTCGTGCAGGGCAGACTCCTGCACCGGGGCTGGCCGGGCGCCTCGAGCGGAGATTCGGGCGGTCTCCCGGCGCCTGCTCCCGGCCCCGCGCGGGCGGTCGGTTGCCGGAGTCTTCCTCCCAGCCCGGCGGCGGGGCCAGGTCCCGGCCCCGCGCTCCCCGCCCGGCCTGCAGCAAGGGCCGGGCGCTCCCGCCGCCCGCGGCCAGGCTCGGGCGGGCCGGGAGCGCGGGGCGGCCGGCGAGCCCCGGCCGGTCCCCGCAGGAGAGACGCGACGGAGCCGAGACCGCTCCGGACGGAAAGCCGAACGGGCAGCTTATTGAGTCACAGGAGAAGGTCAGGTAGTCGCCGGACGCTGAGCCCGTTCGCTGCGGCGGCGACGCCCCAGGCCCCGGCAGGCCGCCCGCCCGCGCCGGGCGCGCAGCGAGTGGGCTGCGCTCGCGGGGCCTCTCCCGGCGCCGGGCGCGGCGCTGCGGACCGCGTGTGCCCTCCCCGCGTGCGAGGACCTAAGGAGCATTCGCTACTTGAGGCCAGTTTCTAAGGGGATGTCTTGCTTTCGGCTCACAAGTGTGACAAATGAAGGTTCCCTTTTCCTTTAGATGAACGTAGATCGGCACGTGCTTTTTCATAGCTGCAGAAACAAGTGTGTGTCGTCTATAAAAATACGGTTCAGAAAGTGCGTGCTGTGGTCAGAGGGAAACCAAAACCTTGTCCGAGGCTTCGTCTTTGGCGCCGTCGCTGCCAGTCCGAAGGAGGCTTTTCCCTGCTGTATTTATTTCCACGCTTATTTCAGTTGATTTAATTGGTTGTTTAGATTATTTTCTCCGGACATGTAGGAACATGAATAATTGCAGAAATCAACACACCAAGTAAGAGAAGAGCATGTAAACGAGGCCCAGGGTACAAAGATGTTGCTAATTAAAAACATATGCACTTGATTATTCAGACCTAGAGGAACAGCTTATCCTTTCTGAGCACCGATTGACGGACGATTGACGTTAACGCAGACTCTCCCAACCTTCCTCTCCCCTCCCTCCGCCCTGACCAGTAAAAGAAAACAGAAGTAGTTGATTAATTTGAACTGTCATTCCCAGTACGATTATGATAGTTTGATGTCTTTTCTTGAAGGAGCAAAATCCACTCCATATTTCTCCTCATCAGGTTGTATAACCAGTTATGGAAATTAAGATGAGGAAAATTAAACGCAATCTAACACCTGATGCTGTGAATGACTATAAACGAAGCACAGTATAACAAAACCACCTGAGGTGAATCAAAGAACTATTTTAAGAAATTTCACCCACAGAGCAGAGTTTTAAGCATTTATTTAAAATATCTAGTTTAAAATGTATTATTTTGAAAATGCAAATATAGTAAATTATGAGTGTAAATCATCAAAACAATACGTTATATGCGCAGAAAATTGTCATAACCTAGGATCATTACTGTGACTCCTAACCCAGCTCATTCAATCCCTGTCTGTTTACAACACTAAGATATAACCCCCAGCTAGCCCACTCTACACATTGTATGAATCATGGAAAACATACTAGCTTGTGGAACGTTTTGGAAACAACTTGAAGTCTTTTGGGAGAGGGAGTTTGAAATGCAAAGCAAAACCTCTGCACAATATGGTCTAGAGGAATAATCATTATACTGTGTATGAAACCTTTCCACTGGCTGTATGGCTTCCACAAACACCCTAACTACTTTGAGCCACCTGGTAACCATATATAAAGTAGCAATAATGTAACCTCTGCTAACCTCATTGAATTCTAATAGGTAAAATGCAACTTATGTAAAAACTTTCTATATCTTGTATATATTTACAAGAGTAGGTAATATTATCATCTGTAGAGTGGCCTTTGCTCACTATTCCTACACCTCAATTGCAAGACCGGTGGTTCCATTTAGGGTTTCCGTTTTTGATTAGCATATATTTCTAACTATTTCTTTGCTTCACTTCATGTTTCCCAATAGAGGTAGAGCTCTGTGAGTGCAACACCCATATCTGAACACTTCTTAGTTCATAGTTTTGACACCTTTGGTATAGTTTTGAGCTAATTTGTTACATTGGTTTCAAGTACAACTAAATATTATGTACCCATTACCAATAATTTCTGAATTGGAAAAATGATCCTTCTGTGGGTTTCCTAGTGAAATATTATTGAGTTTATATTCTTTTGCCCCCTTTGTATGTAAGAACCCTACTCAAGCATACCTTTACTCAGCAAAGGTGTTCTAACTTGCTGAATGATGATGAGATCAGTCTTGAACGCTGTGTGTGTTTCTGTCTGTGTCAGTGGAACTCAGTTGACTTCGGTTACAGGCCGAGGCAGATGTAGACCTGAGACTCCAATGGCCTCAAAGTAGCTGAGGTACAAAAATCTATCAACTACATTTGTTGGATTTTTCTTTTGGGGGAGATAATAAGTGCCAGTCATAGAAACTTATGAAATTGGGCACTGTTAACTGCAACTTCCTATGAGTGATTTCCTTTTGAACAGTGGCTTCCTAAGCACTTTCTTTTTTATTTTTTCTCTTCAGAACTCTGAAGTTGAGCACTGACTCACTGAAAAGAGAGTGCTACTTTCTGCCACTTGGATAAATTACTCAACTTTTTGAGTCTGTTTCTTCATTTTAAAAGTGGAAATGATGTAACCTACATAGTAAACTCATAAACATCTGCATCAGATCTTGCATATGAAATGATCTATACATGACAGGCAGCACAATTTCTGTGACATCTCTCCATACTTCTCTGAGGGGAACAACACTGCAGAGCATTTTTCTCATTCTTTAACATCAAGCAGGAAATACTACTTTATTCAAAACACATCTACTCATATGTGAGTAGAGTTTGCATATAAATATGTGTAAATTCTACACACGGGATTTCAGTACCATGGAAATCTTGCAACTCGACAAATACTCCATGGTACTGAGTTGTTAACCACTGACAAAAAGCAAAACAAAGCATAACAAAAACTGTCCTTAAAGGATATACTGCCAATTTTGCCTAGAAATAGGAAATGGTCTTTATATTGCTTGGTATTATACTCCTTTTCTAATAAGCATATACATATATAATATATACACATGCTTTAGTAGCTTCCTTTTTAAAAAATATGTGTCTGTGTGTCTGTGTATGTGCATGTGCGTGCATGCAGGTATATGTGTGCATAAGTACATGTATGTATGCATATGTGCCTATAGATGTGTATAGATACACATAAAAACCAAAAATACATAAATATTACATTGACACTTTCAGTTGATGCCCAATTATTTACAAAAGAAAATGCTTGGAAAAACTGTCTAAAGTGGCCTCGTCTATTATTTTATTTTTTGTCACTTTCTATCATATCATTTTCTCTTTGCGTTGTCTAATCAGTCTTGTCCATCAAGGGCACCAATGACTTCTCTATTTTCAAAAGCATTGGTCATTATTCTGTCCTCACTGTATTTAATCCATCTCACCTGACTGCCTTTGACCCATTTGATATCTCTCTCCTTCTTGAAACACTCTTCCTTTGGCTGTTGTGACCACATTCACACAAATGGTCACTTTTCCTTAGGCTTTCTTAGTGATGGCTTATTTGCTCCAACCTCTTAACATTGGATTTCCACAGAACTTATTGCTTGGTCTCCTTCTCTTCTTTATCTGCATTACTTGATTAAATAACTTCATCCAATCCCATTGCTTTAAACATCATTTATATGACATTGGCCCTGAAATCTGTAAAGGAATCCTGACCTGTCCATTGAGCTGCAAAAGCATATGTGTGTGTGTGTGTGTGTGTGTAGAGAGAGAGAGAGAGAGGTTATATATTTTACTCATCTCTACTTGAATACTTTCTAGATAACTCAAACTTAGTGTATCTGAAGCAACTCTCTGGACCACTCCCCCAAAGGAACTGCTCCTCTGACCATTGTGTCCATCAAGTGAATGCACCATCACCCACCCGTTAAAGCTCACAACCAACAAGTCATCTCCATATTTATCTTCCCTCCCCCACCATCTCTGTAGAATCGACAAGCACTGCTGTTACTGTTCCTAAACTACATCCCAAATCTATCTACTTCCTCTAGTGTAACTTTTTGCACTCTAGTCCGGGCTGCTAAAATTACTTATCAGAACTAACGCAGCAGTCTATTAATTTATTTCACTGTGGCCCATTTTTCCCTTAGAATCTTTTTGCTGCACAGCAGTAGGAATGAATTTGTGACAACATTAGTCATGCCATGTCAAGCTACCCTTAACCCTCCCAAAGTTTCCTCTATACACTTGGGGCAGCATCTGCTTTTGCCTGTCTGGGTGGTATCTCATTGCTCTTTCCTCCACGGTAACCTCGATGCCAGGTCCTCACACTGGACTTGGCCCATGTGGTTCCCATAACCTGAAATACTACCCCTAGATCTCCCTCTTTTCCTTTTGATCTCAGCTCAAATGTCACATTCCCAAAGAGACCTCCTCTGGCTGGCCAGTTTAACGGATATGTACAGTCTCTTTGTCTATCCACCAACTTGTTTTAATTTCTTTACAGCAAGCATCACGAGCAGAAATTTTTGGTCTGTGATTTTCCTTATTGTTTCTCCTCTTCCTCTATATGCAGGTTGCATGAAAATGATGACCTTGTGAGCCTTGAGTGTCTCCTCTCCAAGAACAGTGACCCAGCATGCAGTAGGTGCTTAGTAAATGTTTGGTAATTGAACAATTAAGACAGCAAAGCTTTGTGAGAAATGTTGAGAACATAAAACTAAAAATACATATATTGTCTTTGCTCTTCAAACTTTGGAAATATTTGTCATTTATAGGCAAAAGAGCCTGAATACTGTGAGTACTTCCTGCAATAATTGCTATATATATATATATATATATATATACACACATATATATATATATACACATATATATACACTTAGCCATTTTGGAACTATCAAAGGTGTATTTTCAATGTTGCAATAAAGAGTTTATTTTTAGAGATTCACCTTGTGTGCCTCTGTAATTATAAGCTTTAGTATAATTAACTGAATGGGTATTCACGTGTAAAATTACTAAAATTATTCATAGTCTGGCAAAAACAAAAGTAAAGCATAGACACAGATTTTATTGTAAAAACCCCCTCATGCTTTCTGATCTACGTTTCTCACGCTTTCTGATCTACGTTTCTCATGCTTTCTGATCTACATTTCTTATGCTTTCAGTATCTTCACTTCCATAGAAAGAACAGTGTTGATGGTTTTTATTTATAAGTCTCTTTTATTATAAAAACCAAGACGATGACTATAGAAAAAATAGAAAGGAATGAAGAAAACAATATGGCATATCCTTACCAGTTACATCACAGTTTGACTGTATTTTTTTCTAAACGTTTTTCCATGTGCTACCTCCCCATGAATTATCACAATATACTAACAGTTTTTACTATGGCTTTCTAATTTAACACAATTCTAAGATTTCTTCCATGTGTTATATAGTCTTTCTAGTCACCTTCAAATGCTACATGTAACTCTACTCTGTAGAGGTAACATTAATAATTTGTCACATTTTTTATTTTATGACATTTAGTGTGTTTTGTATTTTTGATTCTTGATATTATATGAATAGCTTCATTGATATGCCCTTTCTATAATTTGTGTTATTAGGGGTGGGTGGGGGAGAGTCAAAGAAATTGAAATATCAATTTAAAGTGACTGCTTAAAAATAATCAAAATATTATGGTTCATAATATCATAACATATGGGGTGTATGTGTGTGAGAGAGAAAGAGAGAGAGGGAGAGAGACAGAGGGACAGAGACAGAGAGAGAGAGAAAGAGGAAATGAGATAGTCTAGACAGGAATTTAGTTGGACTGCCCTGCTAGGAAGAATTATTAGCCATTAACCACCTGCATGTGATGAATGAATGCTGTTATACTGTTATTCTCTCCAGAGTCCATTATACAGAATTTCCCATTGAGACATAGCCTGATTTCAAATTAACACTGCCAATTTTTCCTTGTGACTCTTTCTGTGGGCTTATATTCACCACCAATATGTGTTTCCTCTTTCCACAGCATCTTAATTTGTAATACTAAATTTTCAGCCTCTCAGGGGGATGATTCTCTGCCTTTTAGAGGCATACTACCCCAAGAATGGAACCTGTGAGTGCCACAAAACTTGCACTTTTGTCAACCGACCTTAAAATGCCATTCAAATGTGGTGAAAATACATTCTCAGGTAAGCATTTTTGGGTGACAACCACTTAACAACTTTGAAGCTCTCTCCAGGGTCCCCCATGCAAATTGCAGATAGCATATATACTTGAGTAAGATCATCCCAAACATAAGCTCATTCAAATTTTGATAGGGGACAAAAGTTTTAAAAAGACAGTAAAGAGAAATTTTTCCCTTCTTTGCTTTTTTATACTTACAAATGTTTATTTTTCAAAAACATTGGAACCAAACACAATACCAAGACAATGTATAAAAATAGAAATTTTCAATGAATTCCAATAACTATAGGTTGTATATAACACAAAAATTGCCCTCTTTTTATACCGAGGATAGCCTTGTCATTTGGGAGGTGAAAAAACAAACCTCTGACCCAGATGCAACTATATGTTATATTATAATCCATCTATGCACTAGATTGTATAACAATTTCTTGTTCAGATATACACGTATCTGTCTGTCTACCTATCCACCTACCTATCTAATGGATTGATCAAAATATTAATAACAAGTTTAATTACCTCCCTCTGTCCACCCTCTGCAATGAAACTATGCAGTTTCCTTAAAGAGTTAGAATCTATTTCTTCACCTCTTGAGTCAGAGTAGCCTTGAGATTTGCTTTTGCTAATGGATGTTGCTGTGTGAGTCCCCAGCCCAGGCCTCCAGAGCCCTTGAACGTGCCCGCTTTCTGGTGGGCCTTTCTTCACCACAATGCAAAGGGCGAGCCCACTGGAGGGTGAGGAATGCTGTGCAAGAGCCCAGTCCTCCCAGCCGACCCCGCTTGCATGCACACAAGTGCAAGCCCATCTGAGAGTGTTGCAATACCAAGACTCCTGGCACCAAGTTTTGGCCTAGTTTGTTTCATTGCAATAACCAACTGATACAGTGTATCTTATATAGAGTTCGAATGTCACATTCATTTTCCATGAATTCTTTTCTAAACATCTTGGCTGTGTTAGTCATAGCTATGGCCTCTTCTCTGCTTCTATAGCACTTGAAACATTTTTCTATTCTTTTCTTTTCTTCTGTACTGAAATCAAACAGAGTAAGAAATAACAAAAGAAAATAAATGATTCTGTAGCACATTTCACACTGAGTTATAATTCCTTTAGGTGTTGTTTTGGAATTAAAAAAAAATCAAAATAGAGAAATGTATTGACCCTCCTAAATGGGAATCCCAGAGAAGTAGGTTTGCCTCTGGGTTCTAGAGCTTAAACCTGTGGTGCAGGCATGGCCATTCTTCTGTTCCTTCTGTGAATTGGCTGAATGTCCCAAACATTTAATGGAAAAGTCAGACATAGTTACTACCACATTCCTACTCTCTAGCAAGTAAGCCCATTGGGGAAAACATTAGTGTTCATATAGCTATCTCACTAGGAAATAAACAATGTAAAAAGGATCTGAAATCTTATGATCTGTGTTCCTCACACAATGAACACATGGACCAGTACACACCGGTGGTCAGCAAAGGCCCATGGAATGCAGGCATTTCTCTCTGCCGTCATTGTCCTGGAAAATGGTCATGCCCAGTAACTCTCCACTCCTTCAACTAAATTGCAGATGCGATCTCCCTTCATCCCCAGAAACCACATGCTCCTTCTAGTTAATCTTGGAATTCTGTGCTCCTTTTTGTCAGTTAGAACATATGAAAACAGCATGTACACATTGACATCAAAATAAACCCCTCATCCTAGAAGAAAATTGAGTGGTTTCCTCCACAAGTAAGTTTCTTACACTGCAGAACCTGACAGACGAAGGACAGACATCTGTTTTAATCTTGGATTAAATTTTTTTCACAGTATGTGTGCATAATTTAAATATTATAGTTTCTATATATAAACTATACACATGCACAAATAATGTATGTTTACTAGGTCATAGAGAAATATTTTCACGCAAAACAATTATTTTGGTCTTTAGGGAAATTTTAATATTTCTGTAGTCTGGAATTTCAAAAGTTTTGCCAAGAATGTGCTAAGAATGCCAGTTAAAAACTTTGACCATGTTTATTTATTATTTGCAATATTGAGATTTACTCTTTAATCTTATTCATCTTGCTCTTATTTTTTCTCTCCTCTTTCATGTCTGCATTTGCCTCCTTCTCTTCCTCTTCTTTCTCCTGCTCCACTGATGCTCTTTCCTTATCCTTTTTCCTCTCTTCTTTCTCCTCTTTTCCTCCTCTCTAGCTCATCTTCTATATAGAAAATATAGAAATATGCGACACAGAAATTTCAAAGCCAATGGAGATGTATACGTGCACAGCAAAACTTTTTGTCTTCTGGTGTTCTCTGAAGTTATGAGTATAGCAACATACATTCAGATCACAAACATTCTAAGATCTTTTTTTTTTAATTTGGCATTTATTTATTTTTTATTTCAAAATTGTATGGTGGTATAAACATTTTGTTTACATATATCACATTTGCACCTCCCAAGTTGGAGCTACAAGTGTGCCCATCTCCCAGACAGCAGGAACAGCACCCATTAGGTGTGCATTTACCATCCCCTCCTTCCCCCTGCCATCTGCCTGGCACCCAATGAATGTTATTCCTATATGTGCACTTAAGTGTTGATCAATTAATACCAATTTGATGGTGAGTACATGCGGCGTTTGTTTTTCCACTCTTGTGATACTTTACTTAGTAGAATGGGTTCCAGCTACATCCAGGTAATACAAGAGATATTATCACCATTGTATTTTCTGGCTGAGTAGAACTTCGTGGTATACATATACCACATTTTATTAATCCACTTATGTATTGATGGGCACTTGGGTTGTTTCCACATATTTTCAATTGTGAATTGTGCTGCTATAAACATTCGAGTGCAAGTGTCTTTTTTATAGAATGTCTTTTTTTCTTTTGGGTAGGTGCCCAGTAGTGGGGTTGCTGGATCAAATGGTAGTTCTACTTTTAGTTCTTTGAGGTATCTCCATGTTGCTTTCCACAGAGTTTGTACTAGTTTGCAGTCCCACCAGCAGTGTAAGAGTGTTCCTATCTCTCTGCATCCATGCACATTCTTGGCACACCTTTTGAAATTCCAGACTACAGAAATATTAAAATTTCCTTAAAGACCAAATAATTGTTTTGCGTGAAAATAGTGCAAATAGTTTAGAAAGTCAGCTCAATGTAGCAACATGGAAGAGTGAGCTGAACCTGCTTCCACCTGAGAAACTCAGAATTCATTGCAGGCTTCCAGGGCTCTTATTTTTATAGAATCCCCCAAGGTCCCCTGGTGAGTGAAGAGGACGGCCATGGGGAAAAGACTTAGGGCTGGCAGATCACTCGCTGCTTCACTCTGGAGCACCCACAGGCTGAGCGGGAGGAGTGCTGCCTGCACAACAGTACTGGGCTCTTCTCTCTCCTGGGTCAAACCCTTGAATTCTTGATCTCAACTCAGAAGCTGAAACTTTGAAAGGTCAAAGTCAGCATCTCTGAGGTCAGAACGTCTCCAGCTAAACCACAGAACCCCCTCTCACTTCAATCCCAGGTTCTAATCTCAGCCTAGACTGAGTCAGCACTCCACACTCAAGAGAGGGTGGCCTTGGCAGTGGGGCAGGGCTGAGGCCACTGGTTGCAACAGAGACTCACCGGATTGGTACAGAGACCACTTCAGAGCCCAGCAGCCATTTGTGCGCAAGGGGGAAGTGGAGCTCATGCAGCTCCCCAGCTCTGCCCTCCCTCCCTACAGAGAGAACGGCAGCAGCCTCCGGAAAGTGGCACAGGAGGTAAAGGCAGTGGGGAAACAAACCAAATAAAGAAAACGTTAGACTTTCCAATTTAGAGTTGACTTGCACCTTGAATATTTTTGAAAAGATTTCTGCCCAAAATAAAAGGATTGAGATATATCTCAATGTCTGAAGAATACAAGAAATAAATTATATCTTGTTAAAATCTATTATAATCTTCATGTCTCATTTAGATTTCTATGTCTAATCATACAAGTATCAAATTTATGGAGAATATTTTGGGGACACTTAGCAATATTATAATGGACTATGTTTTTTTTGTTTTTATTTCAGCGTACTATGGGGGTATAAATATTTAGGTTACATACATTGCCTTTGTCCCTCCCAAGCTTCAAGCTTGTCCCTCCTCCAGACAGAGCACACTGCACCCATTAAGTGTGTATATACCCATCCCCTCCTCCCTGCTCCCACCTGCCCAACAACCGATGAATGTTACCACTATATGTGCACTTAAGTGTTAATCAGTTAATACCAATTTGATATTGAGTACATGTGGCATTTGTTTTTCCATTCTTGTGATACTTCACTTAGTAGAATGGGCTCCAGCTCCATCCAGAATAATACAAGAGGTGCCAAATCACCATTGTTTTTTGTGCCTAAGTAGAACTCCACAGTGTGTGTGTGTACATACATATATATTCACACCACATTTTATTAATCCACTCATGTACTGATGGGCACTTGGGTTGTTTCCACATCTTTGCAATTGTAAATTGTACTGCTATAAACATTCAAGTGCAGGTGTCTTTTTTATAGACACCTTTGGGTAAAGGAAAAAAAGACATGCCCAGTACTGGAATTGCTGGATCAAGTAGTAGATCTACTTGTAGCTCTTTAAGGTATCTTCATATTGTTTTCCACAGAGGTTGTACTAGTTTGCAGTCCCACCAGCAGTGTAAGAATGTTCCTATCTCTCCACATCCATGCCAACATTTATTGTTTTGGGACTTTTTGATAAAAGCCATTCTCACTGGAGTGAAGTGATAGCTCCTTGTGATTTTGATTTGCATTTCCCTGCTGATTAGAGATGTTGAGCATTTCTTCATATATTTGTTGGCCATTAGTTTGTCTTCTTTTGAAAAGTTTCTATTCATGTCCTCTGCCCACTTTTTAATGGGGCTGTTTGATTTTTTCTTGATGATTTTCCTGAGTTCTATATAGATTCTAGTTATTAGCCCTTTATTGGATGTGTAGCATGTGAGTATTTTCTCCCATTTTGTAGGTTGTCTATTTGCTCTTGTGATAGTTTCCTTGGCTGTGCAGAAGCTTTTTAATTTGATCAGGTCCCATTTATTTATTTTTGTGGTTTCTGTGACAGACCAAATTCTACACTTAATATAGAACCAGAGGAGACCCCATTTAGCAAAAGCAATCTTAAGCAAAAAGAACAAATTGGGAGGCATCAATTTACCAGACTTCAAGCTATGCTACAAGGCTACAGTAATTAAAACAACATGAGACTGTCACAAGAACAGAGACATAGACCAATGGAACAGAACTGAGAACCCAGATATGAAACCATCCTCATATAGCCATCTAATCTTTGACAAAGCAGACAAAAATATACACTGGGGAAAAGAATCATTATTCAATAAATGGTATTGGGAAAACTGGATAGCCACATGTAGAAGACTGAAACAGGATCTGCACTTCTCACCTCTAACAAACATCAATTCACAGTAAATAACAAACTTAAACCTAAGGCATGAAACTATAAGAATTCTAGAAGAAAATGTTGGAAAAAGTCTTAGAGACATTGGCCTAGGGAACGAGTTTATGAATGGACTATGTTTGGACATTTAAAAAAATATATTTCTAAGGAAAATGGCATGGATCTATTTATGTAATCACAATAGCCAACAAACAATTCTTAATGTCACAAACATTTTATAAGAATTCTGAATAAGTTCTGAGAATTTTTAGTGTAATTTTCTATTAGAAATCCTTTAGTACTTTACACAGGTTAAAGGAAATTTTGTTAATTTAGTAAATGTTTACTCATGTGCCTGCATATGTTCTATTTAAAGAAGATTTTTCATAAAGAAGTCTTTTTAGTGTCTTCAACATTTCAACAAATATATTTGAAGAATTCAGTGGAAAACCTTAAAATTCATCAACAACATACAGAACACCACATTTAATATCCACAATTATAACTGTTATTTTACATTTACAATAAGTTAGTACTACCTCAATTTTTAGACAAATATATGTGTATGTCTTATTTCTTAATTTTTATGCATTGAATAATGGTATAAAACAGAAAAATTGATTGTAATAATTTAGTTTGCTATAGGGCCTCATATTAGATCCATATTAAATTCTTAATCCTTTTGGATTGAAAGTGATATGGAAATGTGTGAATTTTTGTATTTGAAAGCTATAAAATAGAAAATTATTTACATTTTTACAAATATTACTTTGATACTTTCTTCCTTACCCTCCCCCATCTTTGATTTATCATACTGTCCAAAAGAAAAGATCTTTCACTCTAACTCAGGATTTCACTCTAACTCAGGATATTCGTGGGGATGAAGGGATTCTTTGCAGAGTTTCTACATGTCTTGTGATAGATTTTGTTTTGTACTATCTTTTCAAGAATATTTGCATAGCAAACATCCTTGGAAGATAGAGGTAGTACAGTGCCTTCTTCCAGGGGAAAGAGAATATTTTTATGACCAGAATAATAAAGATAATCTTTCCCTTTGTGGCAAAAGTTGAGCAGGTCTGCTTGTAGGTCCCTTATAAAATGGAGAGTTTTTTAGGCTCAGTGTTCCTCAACTGTGATGCAAACCCACTGTGAATCCAATGTCTATCTGGTCCACCTCTGCATCACCCCCAGGGGACTTGGAGGCCAAAAGAAACTGATATGTTCTGCTAGCTATGTCATGAGTAACAAAGTCCTCTGACCCTGGAGCCTTGCGTCTTTTGCCAACATGCATTCAACCATAGCAAGCTAACTTGTTAGCTTATGATAGGGCACATTCCCAGCACCTTCACAGTTCTTGCCAGCAGAGGACAGAGAAGCCCCATAGTGTGACTGGAGATGTGGGTTTTACCCAGGTGAGGGCACTATAACAAGCAGATAGTCTGTTAATCTTGATCTTTAGCTTTTGGTTTATTTTAACTCAAGTGAGAGGGGAAATAAAAACATCTAAATACTTCATAACCCATAATATAAATGAATTAGAATTTTAACTTAATCTAATATTTTACTTAAATCATTACAACACATACAGAGGCAAGTCAGTTGGTGATATTAATTGAGGCTAAGTTATAGTTTTTAGTCATCTGACCTTAGCCAATATCTTCTCACCTGCAGAATCTTGAAAGTCTGACAGAATAGTCATCACGGAATGATTCTTCAGTGTGACAGCATAGTTTTAAATATAAGGACACCTAGGAGGATTAAAACAACACAGCTTCTATGAATTGACTAGATTAATAGATTTTTCATTAAAATATTGGCATTTATAGCTAAGACAAATTCATTCTGTCTTTTCTGAAAGGAAAAAAGATGTATCTAGTATCTCAGCATTCTGTCTTTTACAAAATATTTGTATCATGTTTATACACTTCGTAGCAAAAACTTTTAGATAATGTATTTATTTACCTCCTGACCTTGTGTTCTGGTTCTTTAAATAAACTTTTTAAAAGAACTAATGAATTTTACATTATAAATCTGAATTTTATCTCTCAAAATATGAAATAATATAAATCAGATCACACATTTTGCTTTGGATAAGGACACATAAAAATGTATTATTTTACGTGGATAAGCATGAGAGACAGTAAAGTGAGCCTCAATGTAAGCAGATCCAATAATATGATCCAACATAAATTCTAAATGTATGCCTATGAAAATACCTCATTCTTCCCAACCTAAGTAACCAGGATTGTGTGAGGATACCTTAAATTGGTAGTTCTTCATTCCTGAAAACAGTGAAGAGAAAAGGGAACAGGACACACTGTCTATGTGCTTATGGCATCTATATTTCATAGCTTCTCATGTTTCTGTGTTTCCCATACCTCTGCAAAGCAGCAGATTCTTGAGGTTCTCACAGATTTGCATCTTATTTAGTGTTTCTTTTTAAAGAGCTTCCTCTCCCTTCCTCCCGGAGATCCCCTGGGGAGGTCCTTGGAGAGAGCTCTGCTATGAGTGTGAGAAGAGACCCCTCTGCACTGACTGTGGCTTTCTCTGTCCTTATCCAAGATTTTCATTTAATCTCTTTATAAGATACAGTTGAAAGTACAGAAAGGAGATAGAAAATTCCCATTAAGGGAGTCTAACAATGGCTAAGCTGAGAAGCTATGAAAATTCAATGAAGAATTCTGAGGAGATTATATCTGTCTTCTGTGAAACTTTAGGCCTTAAAAAATATTCTACAGGGAACTGGGGATTTTGCCTTCCCTACAACAACATAAAAACAATGTTGTTCTAATTACTTAGTTGTTTTATTTCATTTTATTGCCATAAAATTTAGATAGCTTACATTATTTATTTCCCTTTAAACAAAAAAGCTCCATCTCTGTTTCATTCAGTATGGTCCCCAGGCAAACAGAGAATCCTGTTATCAATCCTAAAATCATCTTATCCAGGAAGAAAGAAGTCTTGGATGTA
The DNA here is from genome assembly GCA_008750895.1 of Mirza zaza. Lineage (NCBI taxonomy): Eukaryota > Metazoa > Chordata > Mammalia > Primates > Cheirogaleidae > Mirza > Mirza zaza. The sequence continues at coordinate 47,088 of VSMD01059257.1, forward strand.
AATGGTATGCCTATTGATATGTGAAGGACCTGGAATAGTCAATTCATAGAGACAGACAGTATAACACTGGCTGCCAGGAGTTGGGCAAGGGGAGGATGGAGACTTATTGCTTAATGGGGACAGAATTTCAGTTTGGGGTGATGAAAAAGTTCTCGACATGCTTGGTGGTGCACCTTGGGCAACAAGGTGACTAGTCAATGTCACTCAACTGTACCCTCAAAGATGGTTAAAATGGTCAATTCTATCTAATATATATGCTGTTGTAACAAAATAAAGTAAAATAAAAGAAAACATTCATTTTCTCAAAAAAGTCTCCTTTTCCCTACTTGGCTTCCTTCTGTAAAATATTGCATAATTGTCATAAGCTTTCTCTTTTTCTATCTCGCCCAACACTCTAAGAAGCTTATTCTATTGTGCCTTTACATAAACTTGGGAGAGAAAGAAAGACTATTTTTAACCATTTCCAATGTCACTTTTTTATAAGTCTCAGCCCAATTTATCTTTTTCCCAAAGGTATATTCATATTGGTGTATTATAAAACAATAACGACAACAAACTTTTTTGCTTCCTTCTTTTCATTATTTTATACAAACAACCTTGGCTGAAATTTCATATGTTTAAACTGTAACATTTTCAGGGAAAAAAGAAGGAGAGTGTATCAGAAAATGGAGATGCAAGGCAAAGATACAGAATGGTAATTGCCTGAGATTTCCAAGGAGACTGTAACAGCCACTGAGATGCTGAGTGCAGCTGTGTCTTTGTGAAAGCTCAGAACAGCCTGGTCATGCATAGCCTCATAGTGGTCACTATCGATTATCTAATTTCAACACCAAGTATATCATGTGATCAAGGGGTAATTATTTAGTAACTTGAAATTACACTTTAACTTACCTTTTCTACTCTGTAATTGCCTTTGATGTACAGACTACCCAGCAAATGTCAACATTATTTCTAATTTGTTCAGCTTTACATTACATTATAATTAAGTGTGAGCATGTTTATACACTGCACACAAGCACATATGCCAGGTAGGTTTTTGAAATGTTTGAATTTCAGGCAGACCTATGAACCACGTGAGTTGCATGCTGAGTTGCTAGGTAAAACGCATACATTTTTCTGAGAAAAGTGTCACCGTTTTATGAGTCTCCAGAGTACCCATGCCACCAAAGGTAATGAAATGTGGTATTCAGCTTGGGAGAAAAGAAAGCCTGTGTTCTGAAGAATGGTCATCAAATACGTTTGGTAATTCATTCAGAATATGGAAGTAGGCAACTTTGCCAAGTGTGAAAGGTGGGGATGTTATGATAGGAGAACATGCTATTTCTTCTTTGTGGTGGTGTTGTCATTTTTAGACCAAAGATTTCTAGAGAAAAGGAAAAAGGCCATTACGGTCCTCCCCCCCCACACACTGAACCTCTTTTCTAAATAGCTTTTGAGAAACAGACTTTGTCTTTCACTTTGCTCCCACTGCACGTAAAAGCATATCCATTAAGAAGGGCATTTCTGAGAAAAATGGGGGAGCCCGTAAAAGGCTGAGAACCTTGACACTGCCCTTCACAGTGCTTCCCGTGGCTTGGGTCAGGGCCTGGCAGAGCAGCCTGCTGCGGACGGTGCCCACAGTCCTGGGGCAGGTGTGAAGTCGGGGGCCTGACAATACTCGGTGCCCGCTGTCTGCGTGCCGGAAGCATAAGGCCTGCTGGCGAGACCTCACCACGAAAGAGGACAGGAGCGATGCACGGAGGGATGGACCAAGGAAGGGAGCAGCCTGAGACCAACACTGACCGCAGGATTTTTGGACTTGCAGAGCACGGGAGCGTAACCTGTTTGTCGCTAGGCCCCTTGCAGATGTGCAAGGTTACATGGCATAAATTACTTAAGGCAGGAGAATCCACTTCATCCATATGTAAAGACTTTTAATTATGATACAGGCAGCGTGTCTCTGTAAAAGCTAAACTGTGTAGTAATTTAGCTGACATTGAAATTCACAGAATTGAAAACGCTTATTGCTTCTCAGATATGTGTTTATTCTCTTCAGCATTCCACTCAGCACCTTTATTGGATTGGCATACCTGAATTCATTTAGCTTAAAGAGAAGCACTCTACTTTGCTAATGCAAAAGAATCCTTACCTGGAAATGGCTAAATTGCTGTAAGTTTCCCTGATGTAAAACTACTTGGCCACAAGAATGACAATAATGATGGTAATAATAATTGTTATAGTAAAAATAGCTAACATTTGTTGGAGTTTGCTAAGATGCAGGCATTCCCATAAGTTTTATTATCCCCTTTTGACTGATGCCAAAACTGAGGTTCAGAGAGGTGAAGTTAAATGATCTGGCCAAGGTTATGAAACCAGTAAATGCAGAGTTATCACTCAAACGTAAGCAGTTGAGCTTGGGAGCTCAGATTCTCCTAAGAGGCCCCCACAGAAAAACTTTTTCTCAAGGATTTTTACCATTTTAATAGCAATATCAAACTGTAGATTTTGGACTTCCTCTACCTTTATTTTGAAGGTTGCTTGTATGTTTTTTGTCTAATATATGATATGCTACTTCTGGAATTAGAATTTTGTAACATAAGTTGATTTTAATTACACACGCAAAAAAGTGGAAAAATATTAATTTTTCACAAAGTAATAAATCTGTAATGGCTAAAATCATGTGCACATGAACAATATTCTTTCTGTACCTATAAATTTGAGGATAGTTGAATGATAACATTTGGGCAAATATTAGATATAGTTGTTAATAAACTCACCACACATAAAAATAATAAGTAATCTGGGTCAATAAGAATGTATTCCATTCTCATAACCCAAATGACTATTGTGTCAAGAGAGACATAAAATATAAGAGCTAAGTTTCTTCCTTAGAAAGATTAAGGTCTCATATAAATTTTTGTTATTTTAAATATTTAATTGAATATACTCTAATCCATTTGTTTCAAAACTTTTCCTGAAACCTTACTGTGTTTGGTGCTGAAGATATAGAGGTAAATTTACTTCTTCACCATAAAGTAAATAGGAATTTGGATAGAGTACAAATGCTCTAATAGAGACATAGACGAGAGGAAATAGGAAGAGATAGCAGTTACCATCACTGAACAATGGGGCCAAAATGCATTAAAAATTATTCCTATATCTAGTGATCTTTGAGATTTCAGGAATGAGAATTTGACTCCTCAAAGAAGGTAGGTATGGTTTATTCAGGCACAGATTAATGAGTTAATTAATTGATGTACAAAGTCAAGTAGGTAAGAGACCTCATGACATTTTAGGATGAAATAAACGGTTTAGTATAAAACTTCAAATATTCACTTAAAATGTTGGTATTTTAACACCAAATGAGTCTACAGTATCTTGCAACCTTCTTTGAAAAAAAGGGGAAAAAACTAAAACTTGTTTTTTGTTTATAACAGTTTACAGTCTACAGTATACACATACTGATGAAAGTTTTTCATCATATTAATACTAATAGAAATTTTTATGAACATTTGTAGTCCTCTTGTTGAAGGCTGTGCCTCGTGCTTCACGTTGGAGGCAAAGAGGGGAATGAGATACAGTTCTTGCCCTCAAGGAGTTTACAGCCAACATTGAAGACAAATAGTAAACAAGAACTCCTCATGTAACTTTATATTGGCTAAGTAAAGGAGCACACAGGATACCATGGAAACAGAAAGAAAGGGCATCTGTCCTAGGCTAGATGGGGTCAGGGAAGCAATCCAGAGATGAAGGGCATCTGAAGGGCAAAGAGAAATTAACCAGACTAGGGCAGGGAGAAAGGGTGGAGGCACCATGATGGAGTGAAGAGGCAGGAAGTCCTCACATCCCCTCCAAACAAAACAGGAAAGAAAAAAAAAAACCTATAAAACTAAACAAAATTGTCAAAAATACCTTTACCTTGTCAAGGCTCCAGAAATTGAGCAAAGATAAACAACAAACAGAGAAACCTATTCCCTTGAAGAACTGCTGAAATTTGAGTGAGAGCAGTTGTGTCTTACCTGGAGTTGCTCCTAGCGCTACCTCTCCCTGCTGCCAGCCAAGCTCAGTAGCTCAGTAGTGTGACCTGGAGACACTGGCCATGACAGCCAGTGGCTCTGCTGGCAAAGGACTAACTTGATGCGGAACAGAGCAGATAAACCCACACCCACTGGCACTGTTATTAATAGCAGCAATCTTGACGGGAATTGAGTGGGAAGAGCCTATACCCATGGTAAGCATGGAAGAAACACTTATACCCTCCAACCATCCCTTTTGCCCACTGAAAGGTTACATCCTCATTTGAAAGGAGAGACTTGAAGCAGGTGAGCACTTAACACACCCACAGTTGTTTGGGAGGCTGCGGTCAATTCAAGAAGCCCCAGAAGGGAGAGGCAGAAAAGCAAACCTGGGGCAGTGTTGAAGCCTCCCAGCACACAGCACGTGCTTCGCAGCCCACACAGAACAGACCTGTCAACAGCAAAGGAAACCTCACTGGCTGGAGCGATCTGAACCCAACCAGTGACTCCCCCCTAAGCTGTGCAGAGAAAGAGATGAGCCCTAAGAAGACAGGATAAAAAATAAAATTACAAGTGGAAATATCAGGGGCTGCACACCACTGAGCAGAGACTTTTCAGATGAAGTCCAAGGAAGGTACTAAAAAGCAAAGAACAAACAAACAAAACCCCCAGGAAAAGACAAATAACAAAGACAAACTTTAAAATAAAAATCCCAAGGACATCATCACTCAAGAAAAAAATCAAAACAAGGACTTATACAATATAATACATAAATTTCCATTTTTCATCAAAAACTAATGAAACATATAATGAAATAATAAAGTATGGTCCATATCCAGGAATTAAAAAAACAAGAACAATAAAACTGTCCCTGAGTCCTGAGTGGGCCTAGAGATTCAATTTATAAAACAGAGACTTGAAAGTCTCTATAATAAACTTGATCAAAAAATTCTTAAACATAAACATATTAAAAAATTGGAATGGCAAGATGTTAGCAAAAATGGTAAAGTAATGACCTCTAAAATTCTCTCTTCCATAAAAACAACAAGAAAATTATTTTAAACATGTCATAATGAACATTTTTGAAACTCTGGAAATTAAACAAATGCTTGCAGCAATCAAGTTTATTCAAGAAAAACTGCTGATTCTCAGTAAAAATAGTAAGTGTAGATTTTACCCTCACTCTCCAACGGCACAGGGCCCTTGAAACAACAAACTGTAATCACAATAAAAACTAGCATGTTGGTAGCTGGAGGGGGCAAAGCAAGGTTAGAACTTTTTAAAAAAATCTCATTCCTAAAGAGTTTTGTTTGACCTATCTGATCTTCCTTGGAAGACCCCACTTACAAGGCTGTGTTTGACCTGATTTGAAGTATGCCCAGTGTTAAATGTCTTTTCTCCAGGGGCAATTGTTGAAAATAATTATAGGCAATTTATTAACTTTGTGGGTGCCTGACAGTGGGAACAATAGTGTGAGTAATAATTGGGGGTCAAAAGCTGCTAAGTAAAATCTGGGCAATGAGAAGTCCCCAGGGCCTTTGAAATACAACCTGTTCCTGGGAGCCTTGAAGGGCGTGTTCATACACAAGGCTGTGCACATGCCAAGGGCTGAGCAGGCACTCAGAATTGATGAGAGAAATCCCTAATTTCTCATATCCGGCTGACCTGTGTGTTCAACACAAGCACGAAGTGAAGGATAAGGCAGAGTGTTCCACTGTCTGTGTTTGAAGGTGTACCTCAATACATATGCATAGTCTCTTGGTAAAGGGAAAAAAAGGAGTTCAATTGATTCCAGGTGTATAAGGAAATCTGTGTCCAATTATTAGCTAACCACTAAGTGAGTTAACCAAGCAGAGATGTCAGTGACTGTGCACAACAAAGGCTAGAGCCTTCTCAGAAGTAATTAAACAAGCAAATAAAACAACGAAAGAAGGAAGGAAGGAAGGAAGGAAAGGGAGGGGAAGGAAAGGAAGGAAGGAAAGGAAAGGAAAGGAAAGGAAAGGAAAGGAAAGGAAAGGAAAGGAAAGGAAAGGAAAGGAAAGGAAAGGAAAGGAAAGGAAAGGAAAGGAAAGGAAAGGAAAGGAAAGGAAAGGAAAGGAAAGGGAGAAAGAAAGAAAAAGAAAAAGGAAAGAAAGAGCAATAACACCCAGGCCTGGGAAGGGAATGGTATCTGACTTCCATAGTGTTTTCTGACACAAATTCTCTGACACCCACTGGCAGTCCTACAATTTCAATTCATTTCTGACACAAATTACTCACAGTTAGAGCAGTCCCTACAAGTGAAAAGCAAAATCCTTTACAAGATTGCCCTCAGTCCAAATGCCAGCCACAAATCTCTGAACCACTCACAATTCTGACCAACCAGCTATAAATGTGTTCCCAAATTTATGCCCTCCGATTTAATAATTTACTGGAATGACTCACAGAGCTCACTGAAAATGTTGTATTTATAATTTTATTATAAAGGATACAGCATAGGAATAGCCAAGTAAAAGAGACTGCCACAGAGCAAGGTATGGAAAAGTCTCAGAGGCAGGGCAGCCACACCCACACCACACCAGACGGGTGCCTCGCCTCCCCCCACACCTGTGTGCTCACCACCCAGCAGGCTCCACAGAGCCCAGGGGACCAGAGATTTTATTGGAGTTTCATTATGTGAACATGATTGATTGAATAACTGACCATGTGGCTGAACTCAATATCCAACCATCCTTCTCAGCCAGCAGGTTGGAGCTGGTCTAATTTCAACTGCCTACTCACATAGTTGGTATTTCTGATGACAAAGCAACCTCAGTTGCAATCTGGAAGAGCCCTTATTTGAATAACAAAGATATTCACCTATTCACCACTCCAGGGCTTTTGAACCTCTGTGCTAGGAAGTGGGGACAAAGACCTGATACATAGCCTTTGTTATACTACACAGAGTTGTCACATTATATTATTTAAAATACCCTGTGTTTGATCTAAAAATATGAGACTTATATAGGACAAGAAAGTTTAGCCAAGACACAGCCAGAAAAAAAAAAAATAGAAATTGGCCCTGAGGAAGCTTCTAAGTTAGAATTATTGAAATTATTGGAAGATTTAAATCAGCTATTTGAAAATTATTCAAAAAATTAATGGAAACCATGTCTAAAGAACTAAAGGAAAACATGACTCCAAAGGCACCAAATGGAGAAGGAGATTAAAGAGACAGAAATTATAATAAAGAATCAAATATAAATACTGAAGTGGAAAGTCCAATAGCTGAAATGAAAAATCCACTGGAAAGCTCAATAGCATATTTGAGCAGGCAGAAGAAAGAACTCATGAACTCAAATTAATACCAACAGTGTGAGGAACAGGAAAAAATAAAGTGAAATGAACAGAGCCTTATGGACACCACCAGGCAATGTCAACATACACATACTGGGTGTACCAGAAGGAGAGAAAAGAGAGAAGAGGATAGAAATAATATTGAAGAAACAATGACCAAAAACTTCCCCCGAAATTATTTTAAAAGCATTAATCTATACATAAAAGGAGGTCAATAAATTCTAAGCAGTATACATTCAAAGAGAATCACACACCTAAAGATACCATAAGCAAACAGACGAAATTCAAAGACAGAGACTTTGATACTTCTCTCTTGATACATCTCTCTTGATACTTAAAAGTATCAAGAGAGAAGCAGCACATCCTGTGCAAGGGCTCCTCAGGAAGAACAATGGCTGCTTTTTCACCACAAGCCATAAAGCAAAAAGGCAATGGGATGATATTCAAAATACTTATAGAAAAAATTGCCAAGTCAGCATTATATAGCCATCAAAACTATATTTCAAGAATGAAGAGAAACTAAGACATTTGCAGATAAGCAAAAACTGAAAGAATTTACTAGGACATCTGTCCTATAAGAAATACAAAGTGAATTATTTAGGACCAAATAAAAGTGCACTAGACAATAACTCAAATTTAATGGCAAGATAAAGAATACCAGTGAAGATAATTACTTAGATAAGTATAAAACATAGTATAAACATATTTTCTATTTATAATTCTGTTTTTAATCCTATATATTTAAAACACTTCTGTTTAAGCAACAATTATAAACCTGTTTCATTGAGTGTGTATGTACTAAGTTATAATTTACATGAAAATATCAGCACAAAGGAGAAGGAAATGAAAGAATACTAAAGGAACAACTTTTTTGTATATTTTTGAAATTGAGTTGGTATTAATGTGAAATAGATTATGATAATTTAAGATGTTGATTTTAATCCTCAGAGAAACTAACAAGAAAATAACTACAAATATATAGTTTTAAAAAAAGATGAGGAAATTAAGATGATACAGTAGAAAATCTCTATCTTTTTTTTACACTTTGGCTTCATTTCTTCCAGTCTTATTTTTTAATTGAGATCTAGTTCACATACCATAACATTCACCATTTTAAAGTCTACAATTCGAGGTTTTTTATTATATTCACAAGGTTGTACAATCATTACCGCCATAATTCCAGAACATTTTCTTCACCCCAAAAGGAAATCCTGTATAGTCATTTCCCATTTCTCCCTTCCATTTAAACCGTGGCAACCACTAATTTATTTCCCATCCTTATGGATTTGCCTATTCTGTTCACAACATATAAAAGAAATCATATAATATGTGGCATTTTGTGATAGGATCCTTTCACTTAACATAATGTTTTTAAGGTTCATCCATGTTGTAGAATTCATTCCTTTTTATAACTGAATAAAATTCTATTTTATGGATATACCATCTTTCACACACTATTCACCTGTCAATGGGCATTTTAGTTATTTACACTTTGGGGCTGTGATGAATAATGCTGCTGTGAACATTTCTGTACAATTTGTTTTTGTACATATGCTTTCATTATTTTTGATCACTCCTTCAACTATCTATTCTTCATCTAGTTGGCAGAATAATCCTTTTAAATGATAAATCAGATTGTAGTATTTTCCTTACTTGAAATTCTCCATTATTATCCATTACATTTATAAAAACAAATAAGATTATGTGCCCTGACCTTAAGACCCTTTGTGATCTCATCCTTGACTCAATTTCCACTTTTATCTTCTACCACCGCTTGCCCATCACCATATCACATTCTCACCAACCCTACTGCCCCGTGAAGCTACCAAACCAGTCCCCATCACTGTCATTTACTTACTTTTTCAAAAATTTTTTGTTATTGTGGTAAAATATATGTAACAAAATTCACCATTTTTAACATTTTAAGTGTAGAATCTTAGTGGTGATAATTGCATTCACAATATTGTACAACCATTGCCACTATCAATGTCCAAAATGTTTTTATCACCAAAGACAAATTTTGTGCCCATTATACAATAACTCTGAACCCCTACATGCCAACCCCTGGTAACCTCTATTCTAGAATACTTTTTATCTCTATAAACTTGTATATTATAGATATTTTACATAAGTAGAATTATTTATCCCTGTTTGCCTGCTTTATTTTACTTAGCATAATGTTTTCAAGGTTTATCCATTTTATATTATAGCATATGCCAGAAATTCCTTCTTTTTATTGCTGAAAAATATTCCATTGTATGTGTATACTCTATTTTGTTTACCAATCAATCTGTTAATGGGCATTTAAGTTGTTTTCACCCTTTGGCTATTGCACACAATGCTGCCATGGATTGAAGTATAAGGATCTGAGTCCCTGTTTTTGATTCTTTTGGGTATGTAACTAGTAGTGGAACCAATGGGTTGTATGGCAATCCTGTGTTTAACTTTTTGTGCAACTTCCAACTGTTTTTCACAGTAGCTTGTTAGAGTGTACATTCACAACAATATCCAAGGGTTCTAATTTCTTTATGTTTTCACCAACACTTGGTGATTTCTATTTTATGTATGTGTGTATGTATGATGTTGTTGCTGTTGTTTTTATAGTCATCCTAGCAGATGTAAAATGACATCTTACTGTGGTTTTGATTTTCATTTTCCTAATATCTAAAGATGTTGAGCATCTTCTTATGTACTTCTTGGCCATTGGTATATATTCTTTAGAGAAATGTCTATTTAAATCATTTTTCTATTTTTTAATTGGGTTGTTTGTCCTTTTCTTTGTTGAGTGTTGGAGTTCTTTATATATTGTGACTATTAATCCTTCATTGGTTGTATGATTTGCAAATATTTTCTCCCATTAAGTATGTTGTCTTTTCATATTCTTGATAATGTTCTTTGATACACTAAAGTTTTTAATGAAGCCCAATTTATCTATATTTTTTCTTTTGATGCGTGTGCTTCTGCTGTCACATGTGTAAGAATCAATTGCCAAATCTAGGGTCATGAAGAATTACTTCAATGTTTTCTTTGAAGACTATTATGATTTTAGCTCTTATAATTAGAGTATGAATCCATGTACTGGATTGTATTTGCTTTGTTGTAGGGAGTCCTACCTCATTATTTTTCATGTGGAAATCCACTTGTCCCAATACTATCTATTGAAGAGCCCATTCTTTCTCATTTGAATGAATTTGATAATCTTGTCAAAAATCAATTGGCCAGAAACATATAGGTTTATTTCTGGACTCTCAATTTTGTTCTACTGATCTATTTTTCTACTGTTGTATCACACTATTTCAATTCTTATAGTTTTAAAATATTTTCAAAATTAGGAAGTGTGAATCTTTCCACATTGTTCTTTTTCAAGATTGTTTTGGGTGTTCAGGGCCACTTACAATTATACATTAATTTGAGGATAGGCTTTATGTTCTGCATATAAAGTTGTTTGAATTTTTACTAGAATTGCATTAAATCTGTAGATCTCTATGGGTGGTATTGACATTTAATAATATTAAGTCCCTCTATCCATTAATTAAAATTGAGTTATATTTATTTAGGTCTGGTTTAATTTTTCTCATCAATGATTTGTAGTATTCAGTATACAAGTCTTTTACTTTCATGGCTAAATTTATTTCTAGATATTTTATTCTTTTGGGTGCTATTGTAAATTGAATTGTTTTCTTTGATTTCTTTTTAGATTTTTCTTTGCTCATATGTAAAGACACAGTACATTTTTTGAATTGATCTTGTACCCTGTGATTTTTCTGCATTTATTAGCTCTACTACCATTCTTGTGTATTTTTGGGAATTGTATATATATATATATATATATATATATATATATATATATAAAAGATCATGTCAATTGTGAATTTCTCCTTTCCAATCTGTATTTTATTTTATTTATTTATTTACTTACTTAATTACCCTGGCTATAACCAGTACAGTGTTAAATAGAAGTAGGGGAAGTGGACATCTTTTTTTCCCCCTAACCTTAGGTAGAAAGATTTCAGTCTTTCACCATTGAGCATTAAGTTGGATATGTGTGTTTTTTTAGTTTATTTTTCTTTTTTTGTAAATGCCATTTACTGTGTTGAGGAAGTTCCCTTTCATCCCTTGTTTTCTGAGGATTTTTATAATGAAAAGTAAAGGCATTTAACAAAGGCCAAATTGAGATAATCATGTGTTTTTTTCCTCTGTTCTAGCAGCAAAGTATATTATGACTCAAAAATAAATAGAAAATCTGAATAGACCTGTAACAAGTAAAGAAATTGAATTAGTAGTTAAAAATCTTCTCAAAAAGGGAAGCACAGTTTCAAATAGCTTAACTGTTAACTCTATTAAAAATATTAAGAAGAAATAATATCAGTATTCCACAGACTTTTCCAGAAAATAAAGAACACCTCCCTACTCACTCCAGGAGGCCAGTATTATCTTGATACTAAAGCCATATAAAGACAGCATAAGAATAGAAAACTATGACCAACATTGTTTATGAATATTGGTGCAAAAATCTTTATCAACTTTTTAGTAAATCAATTTCTGAAACATATTAAACTATTATATAACATATCCAAATAAGATTTACTACCAAAATGAAAAATTGATATAAAATCCAAAGATCATTTTACTTAATATACCATATTGATAGAATACAAAGCAAAAACCAAATGATGATCTCAACAGTACAGAAAAAGCATTTGACAAACTCAACAGTGATTCATTCATGTTGGAAACTTACACCAGATAGGAACTGAAGATATTGTTTTCAATTACATAAATAGCATTTGTAAAGAACTTATAGCTAATAGCATAATTAATGGTGACAATTCTTTCCCACCTAAGACTGGAAACTAGACAAAAATAGCCAGTCTTGTCATTTGTATTCAACATTGAACTGGAGGTTTTGACCAGAGCAATAAGGTATAGAAATAAAACTGAAGGCAAATAGTTTGGAAAGGAAGAGGTAAAACTATCTTGATTCTTAGAAAATATGATTTGATATGTAGAAAATCCTAAATAACTTCTACATAAAAATAGTATCTAATAAACCAGTTAGCAAAGGTACACAATGCAAAATCAATATACAAAAATCAATTGTATTTCCAAAGAACAATAAGAAAATAAATTTCAAGAAAAAATTTTATTCACAAAAGCACAAACAAGACTAAAAGACATAGGAATAACTTTTTTAAAAAAACAATGCAGTGTTTGAACACTGAAAAATTAAAAAAAAAAAAAAACATTCTAAGAGAAATTTAAAAAGATCTCAATAAATAGAAGGGCATTTAACATTCATAGATCTGGACACTTAATATTAGTAAAATGACAATTCTCTTTGAATTGACCTATAGATTCAACACAACTTCCATAAAAATCCCAGAAAAATTTCTGTGGAAATTGATAAGTTAATTCTAAAATTTATATGCAAATATAAAGGACCTAGAATAGCCAAAATAATTTTGAAGGATAAAATAGGAGAACTTAAACTGATTTCCACATTTACAATACAACTAGAGAATCAAGACAGAATGAAATTTGAGTAAAGAGATGTGCATATATCCATGGAAGAGAATACAAAGTCCAAAAATAAGTCCTTAATCCTGCCTTACTTGTTTGAAATTTTCCTTCAGGGCAGCAACTTCCTCCACTGCAGGGGAAAGGAGTGCTTACAATGCCCACCCTGCAGATTATAATCACAGTTTTAGACCAATCATTGCGGTTTGTCTCTTATCCTTTTCTTTTCCAAATGAGTTTCTCCTTGGCTATGATTATTCATAATTGTGTGAATTCTATAATTTGTGGGTCCAGATAAATTACTTTTTAATTTATAGGTCACTGAATCATGAGACACCTCGGAGAGGTGTGACATCAGCTAGGAATCCTGGACTTCAGTTGGATGCTGTAACTGGATGGGATTGTAGGTATCTCCTTTGTGGTCATGAGTAGATTTCAATGTGGCAGAAAGGGGATGCAGTATTGTCTGGAGACAGGACAGGATTACTGCTGGACACTGCCAGCTGTCCACCAAAATCCATTCCCCATTTCTACTGGGATGGAATGATGGCTGGGTGCCTGGGTGCTTAGCTTTCCTATGGCCTCACCTTACACATGGAAGGCAAGTGGAAACCACAGGTGGGTCACTAGGGTGGCACCATACGGCAGTAGGTGGTTGGCTATTTGCCCCTTTCTTTGAGCCACAGAAGTGCCCCCAACCTAATCTCTACCAGGGATATAAAAGTACCTGTCAGGGATAAAAGACAAACAAGGTAGAAGGGATCTGGCTCTCCATAAGACAGAGCACGTGGGGCTGTTCACCTGGCATGCTTACCTTACACAGTTATGTGAAATAGAAATACAAAACATAAGCCATGGACTTAATGTTTGAGCTGTAGTTAGCACAATCTGTCCTTACTTTCATCTAAACAGAGTTAAAAGTTGGCAAGACCATTCAATGGGGAAATATTTTTTTTAGCAAATGGTGTTGGTAAAATTAGATATCTACTTGCAAAATAATAAAGTTGGACCCTCAGTTTATGCCATATATTTTAAAACAAAAGAGTAAAAGCTAAAACAATAAAATTTTTTATTTCGAAACATAGCGGAAAAGCTTCATGACATTGGATTTGGCAATAATTTCTTGCATATGACACCAAAAGAAGATGCAACAAAAGAAAAAAATATATAAATTGGACTACATAAAATTTAAAGCTTTTTTTGCATCAAAGGATACTGTCAATAGAATGAAAGTAACCCACAGAATGGGAGAAAATATTTGCAAATATATGTCATTAGGGACTAATATCCACAATATATAAAGAACTTCTATGACTCAGAAACAGCAACGACAAAAATCTGCAAAGGATTTGAATAGATGTTTCTCCAGAGAAAATATATAAGTACCTCATGAATAATAAGCATGTGAAAAGCTCTTCAACATCACTGATCTTTAAAAAAAATACAAAACAAAGCCACAAGAAGAGACCATTTCATACTCATTAGGATGATTATTATTTAAAAAAAGAAAAAGAAAAGAACAAATTTTGGGGAAAATGTGAAGAAACTGAAACCTTTGTGTTCTGCTATTGGGAATGTAAGATGTTGTAGCTGCTATAAAAAACATTATGACAGTTACTCAAAAATTAAAAATATAATTACCATATGATCCAGAAATCTCACTTCTGAATATATATCCAAAAGAACTGAAATTAGAGACTTGAAATGATAATTGTACACTCATGTTCATTGCAGCATTATTCATAATACCCAAAAGATAGAAGCAATTTCAATATTCATTGATGGATGAATGGATAAACAAAATGTGGTACATAAAAAAACGTATTTCTAATACAGTATTATTCAGCCTCAAAAAGCAAGGAAATCCTGTCCTATGCTACATGTATGATCTTGCAGACATCATGCTACATGAATGAGACAGTCACAAAAGGACAAATACTGTGTGGTTCCACTCATACGAAGTACCTAGAATAGTTAGAGTCACAGAAAGTAGAGTGGTGGCTGCCAGGGGAGTCAGTATTTAATGGGTACTGAGTTTCAGTTTATGGAAGATGAAAACTTTCTGGAGATGAATGTGGGAATGATTTTACAACAGTGTAAATGTACTTAAAACTACTGATCCATACACATAAAAATGGTTAAGGTGGCAAATTTTACATTTTGTTTATATTGCCACAAATTTTTTTTAAAAAGGAGCACAGGAGGAGAAAAAAACAGTTACAATTTATTTCCTATTGTTTTATTTTTGTTTCATCTGTTTTTACGGACGTTACTATAACAGAGCTAAAATGTTTTGAATAAATTACCTCCCCAGGCTCTCCTGTTCACAAAGCTCCCGCCCTGCTGGGCTCCTGCCACTCCCTGTCCCCAGCCTCAGCCCTCATCTGAAGCGTCATTTCCATGGAAAAGCCTTTCCTGACTTCCGGAATTTACTAGCTCAGCTACCACAGGGTTCTAAAGAATCTTGGATCTATCCAAAGCCTTCGATTCCTGTTTAATAGTTTCCTTTCTAATATTCTGTGAATTTTAGGAGGGGAAAAAATAATGTTTATCTTTTCCTTGCAGTTTATAAAAATAATCACTGTTCGATTTCCTTAGCTACTCATGTTGTCTCCAAGTTTTCACTACTAATATAGATAATGAACAACTTATATGTTGATCTTCCTTACATCACACTTCACTCTTTTCTAATGACATAATTACAGAAATTGAATTGCTAGGTCAGATGTCATGTCCGTCTGTGAACTTTGGGACTCAATTTGCACAAAAAAGAAGAACTTCAAAAATGTTGTGATCATTAGCCAGTATTTTTACAAATTACATTGTGTGGCAGGCATTTTAAGTAAGCAATGTCTATTTGCAATTTTCATGAAGTTTAACAAGAGATTAAAGTCATAGAGTGGACTGGGCGGATCAAGTTATTGCTTAAATGCTTTGCCTTAGATGAACTTCCCACTATTTTCGAAGAGAGAATTTTTATTCAGGCGTGCTGAACTGACAGAATGCGCACTGACATAGCGCTAGGGTGTCAGAAGGGGTCCCTTGCCTTGTCCCTGGGCGCCGCGCGGTGCCAGCAGTGCGCACGGGCGGACGCACAGCGGACCCTTCCGCTGGCCTCCCCGCCCGGCTCGGCTGGCACCGGGGGAGCCTGAGGAACGCAGCCGACCCAAAGTGAGCTGCTCAAAGACAGAATGAGGCTCAGTTACAACAACCACGAGTGAGTGTGACATAGAAAAATCAAAGTGACAGCAGGGACAAGAAGAAACATCAGACGCTGACATCCAAAACTGAAGCAACGTCCAATTACAAGTAGAGAAAAGCAGAAAAGTTCCAGATGTTGGCGTCTGGACGGTGAGGCCTCAGGCAGGACTTGACTGGATGGCAGCGGGTGCTGCCTGCAGGTGCCATCCCTCGCCCCGCGTCCCCTCATCCCTTTGTCCCCTCCTCCTCTCCTCCCCTCGTCCCCTCCTCCCTTAGTCCCCTCATCCCTTCGTCCCCTCCTTCCCTCTCCCCTCGTCCCCTCCTTCCCTCTCCCCTCGTCCCCTCCTCCCCTTGTCCCCTGGTCCCCTTCAGGCAGCCAGGCAGGCGGGGACTGAGGGCGCTGGCCCAAGGCCTGTCTGAGCAGCTTTACACATGGTCCCACTGCCTTCCCCTCCCCTGCCCCTGCCTCCCCCCTGCCTCCCCCCCAGCCTCCTCCTCCCCCGCCCCTGCCTCACCCCCTGCCTCCCCTCCCTAGCCTCCTCCTCCCCTGCCCCTCTTAACCCTGCCTCCCCTCCCCCCACCCCTCCCCCGTTCCCGCCCCCTCTCCCCATCTTCCCCTCCCCCACCTTTTCCTCCCCCACCCCCTCTCCCCCACCTCCCTACCCCGCCTCCTCCTCCCCTGACCCCCTCTCCCCTGCCTCGCCTTCCCCTGCCTCCCCTCCCCTTCCCTGGTTGTGAGGGGTTGGGGCTCTGAACGGATCAGGAACTGGCTTCAAAGCTTGCACGTGGCTCAGGATGGGGACAGCGGGTACCTCTGCTCATTCCTCTTTTTGTGTCTCAATCTGATGTCAGCCAGGCTCAGCCTTGCCGTTGAGAACCCCCCTGCAGCGGGCTTGGCTCCTGGCTGCCTGGCCTGTGTGCGGGCCGCTGTGTCCCCTTTACGCGGTACATCAGCGCTGCCCAAAGAACTGCTGGTGGCAGCCAGCCCCCAGTCTTCCTCTTACTCAGAGCGTCTGCTGTAAATCCTGCGGCTGCGAGTCCCTTCTCTGCCCTCTGATGTGCGCGTGTCTGTTCCACCTTTGGAGAGGTCGTCGCAGGCTGCCGCCCAGTCCCCTGCGGCAGGGGCCCGGCCTCCCAGCCGGCCTCCTCGAGCCGTGCCCTTCTCCTTTGGCGCACCCGGGGTGTACGTAGCTTCGGGTGTTTAGGGTGTTGGGGCGCATGGGCCTGCACTGGGCCTCTCCCCTACTGTAGCCAACAATAAAACCTGCCTGCCTGCCCTGCCTGGGCGTGCTCAGCAACATGAACCCCAGGGACCGTCCAACTTCGAGAAAATTCAGCGATTGACAGCGGTGTTGTCTAAGAAGCTAGCACTATGCGGGGCCTGGGGGCGCTGTGCTCAGTCTCCCTGAGTCCCTGGGGCCCTGCTTGCCGAGCACCCCCACCCCGCCTCCGCAAGGCAGGCGACACAGTATGGGGTGTCCCTGTGGAACCTGACCACAACCAGGGTGTGCTCCATCTAGCTCAACTGCCTCACTCCATTTTCTATTTCTCATATGTTTCACATATTTAATATATTTTTGCCTACCTTTAGATCCAATTTTAACCTTTCAACACTCCTGGAAAGCTAGCAAAGTCGGGAACAGGAAATACAGTATGGAAGTGCTGGGGCCATGACTGGTCTGAGCCTCCAACCTGAGGAGTCACAGCCGGAGTTGACGGAGCAGCCAACAAGCCACAACCCACGAGTCACACAAGCAGCCTTCATTTGCAAAGCAAAACTATATCCTGGAGAAGGGGCAGGTCGGCCCTGCGAGCTGCCCACGCTGTGGAATACAACATTTGTTCTTTTATTATGCACAGGAAATTGTAGCTTCTAGGGTGCAAACCACTCCCTATGTCACGGGTCACCGTGTTGTGTTCCATAATCCTCTCTGAAAACCCACAGGGGTGGGGTGCGGTGGGGTGGGGTAGGGTGGGAGGAGGGCTGGGAATGAAACCACCGTGTAGCCAAGTCTCAAGGTTACACTTGGTCACCCTTCTACTAGTGCATGTGCTTGGTGCCAGGGAGAGTCGCAGTTTCCCCTTGTGTTGAATCACTCCTCCTCTTGTTATCCGACCCCATGGAGTCCTTTCTTAAATCTTGCTAATCAGCCACTGCGGGCTGGGGCAAACCCTGCCCTTCACCCACCTCCGTGCTGAGGCGCCCTCCCCCCCCCCCAGCTGCACCCTAACAGAAGCAGCCTTGTCTTTTCTGGAAGGTAAATATACGGATTTGATGGAAGCTAACACACTATTAGACTTTTAGGACTTCACTGCTTCACCCTGGTTCTAATTTTAGTTTCTGACAGTGTTAGTTTCTAACACTGTCAGAGTCACAGTGAGTTTGACAGAAACAATGCAACAATTATATGATGTGTCCCTGGAGATCCTAATTTCCAAAAAGTGTAAAGACGACTTTGGCTATATTTAAATCTAATGCGATGAATGAGAACACTGTTCCCCCTTCTTTCTAATGATTGAATGATTTTTATATAATTCAAATTTTTCATAAAGAACATGGTTCTTTGTTATGCTCACCTGCTGCAAGATGTAGGTAAAAAGTTTCTATTATGCAAGTGTTGTTCTGCTAATGCTCTGAGGTGGATCATTCACATCCTAGGAAAGAATGTTTAGCCAAGGACCCCGGCTCAGCCTGTGGATGTGAGGCGGATAACAGCCGCTACTCTGCCTCAGATGCAGTCCTTTTTTAAGCAGGAGGTAGAAATTGCACGTGAAAACTGCGTAAAGTAGTGAAAATTAACAATACGACAAATGTCTGTTTCAAATTTTGTGTCTATGTTTTCGAGGGCTGTTGGGGTTTTACAGTAGCTACTTAGAAGAGAGAGGCATGGGCTGTGCGGCTTGTGGGGCCTGGGCAGAGAAAGCCAGCAAACGAGTTATCTATTGATATTTTTCAGCGAGCTAGAAACGTAGGATGCAAGAGGCTGGGAAGAGCAGTATATTTTCTGATGCATTTACACTAGACATTTTTCATTTATGCTCAATTTAGAATTGAAGGCAAAAAGAAAAAAAAACAATGCAAAAAATAGCTTCTTTCAAAGTGGTGCTTATATGAGTTGCATTTTGTGTTACATGTAGTTGACTGTGTTTAAAGCGTTCTCCAAGAGTTTTGTGCATCTTCCCACAAATGGCAAAGAATGTACAGAGGTCTGTCCCTTCCGGAGCCAAGGTGAAAGGCGGGTGGGCACAGCAATCAGAAGCCCTAAGATGACAGCATAGTGTGCTGCTCATGACATTTTGGGTGGTGACTTTCAAACTCTTAACTGCCAAATGTTTATTTTGTATCTGTATATATGTGGCTGTGCCAAACATTATCAAAGTGACACAAAACACAGGCATTCCGAAGTTCCAGAGGAGCAGGTTCCGTTTTCCAGGAAGCCAGTGGCCTGGGTTAGTGCTGTGTCAGTGCTCAGATGGCTGCACAGTGGCCACCAGGGTGGTGCAAGTCAATTAGGGACAGCAGTGGAGAGGGGCTCACTTCTCGGGGTCTAATGAAACACTATGATCTACTTTGAACTCAGAGAGCCTCAGAGGTGCCTTTGTTGATTTCTGTACTTTCAAAAGCTCCTACGGTGGCGCCATCTGTAAAGCAGTGCAGCACCAGCAATGTACTGGCAATATCAAAGTGCTTGAATGATACTCTTAGGGTTTTGGGGGGAAATTATTATAATGATGTCTTCAAATGACATGATATTTGTCATTCCACATGTATTTCTAAAGATATTAGACCCTAATAATGATGGAAAAGCTTGGATGGAAATGTATAATTTGCCAGGCTTCTCCCATATATTTTCATGTCCCTTAATAGATAAAATAGAAACTGATAGCTTATTTTTCAGCTAGTAATTAATTTAGTTCAGTTAGTTCAACCAATGTATAGATAAAGTATGTATTTTTATAACTGCAAACATTCCTGAATAACCAACACTGATTGAACTAGTAAGCTAATTCTTACCTATCTTTGTGCATGTAGAAAAAGACTCTTTTTTTCTTAATTATTTTCCTTTTTATCCTCCCATTATCTCACATCCTTCCCTTCATCTTCCATTCTCTCTTCTTTTTGTTCCTGTTCTTCTTTTCTGTTCTAATTATCTTCTGAATGTCAACATGTGTATGGCCACTCTGAGACCATTGTGCAACATTTAAGAAAGACTTCCTAATGCCCTTGGACATAAGAAATACTGGAATAGAACAGGGGCAATGTTCATTGACTTTGACAGTGAGACATTTGTATTTAACTCAGAATCTTCATATTTGCGTTCTAATATTCAAGGAGCTTGTTTTTAACCAATTATTAAATCAGATCCAAAAATGTGGCAATGCATATTGAATGGATTTTCACTTGAGACTAATTAAACTTAATGTAATTTTTAAACATTTTGACATCACTGTAACACACATAGATTAAAAAGGCAAAACTATAAATATAGAGTAGAACAAATTATACAGGAAACATTCAATGTACCAGCATCCAGGGTAAGAAGAAGACATTTCCAGGGCTCTAGGACCTTCCTGTGTTTTCTTCCAAACACACTATCCTCCACCCCACTACATAGAACCTCTATCTTGACTTTTATAATAATTATATCCTAGTTTTTCTTCCTAGTTTTCCCTTCAATGTATATGTTTTTTAAAATTTCAATTAGTTTTGTCTGTTTAGGAGCTTACATAAGTGTGATCAGGTATAGCTCACTCTATTGTGCTTCACAAACACTGTGTTTTATTACAAATTGAAGGTTTGTGGCAATCCTGTATCTAGTTAGTCTATAGGTGCCATTCTTCTAATAGCACATGCTCATTTCCTGTCTCTGTGTCACAATTTGCTGTTTCCACAATGTTTCAAACTTTTTAATCATTATTATTACATCTGTAATGATGATCTGTGATCAGTAGCCTTTGATGTTACTATTGTAATTGTTTTGGGGCGACATGAATGGCACCCACATAAGATGGCGAACTTAATCGATATGTATTGCATGTGTTCTGACTGCTCTACTCCTGACTAGTCCCTTGTCTGTCTCCCTCTTCTGGGGCCTCTTGCTTCCCTGAGACAAGGCCTGAACAACAATACTGAAAGTGAGCCAATAATAACCCTACAATGGCCTCTACGTGTTCAAGTGAAAGGAATAGTTGCACATCTCTCACTTTAAATCAAAAGCTAAAACAGATTAGCTTAGCGAGGAAGGCATGTTGCAAGTTGACACAGGCCAAAAGGGAGACTCTTGCACCAGTTAGTCAAGTTGTGAATGCAAAGGAAAAGTGTTACCCAGGCCCCAGTACAGTGGCTCTCCCCTTTAATCCTATAACTCTGGGAGGCCAAGACAGGAGGATCGCTTGAGGTCCTAAGCAAGACCAGCCTAAGCAGGTATGAGACCCTGTCTCTAATAAAAATAGAAAAAAATTAGCTGGGCATGGTGGCTCACGCTTGTAGAAAAAATCAGCCAAGTGTGGTGGTATTCACCTGTAGTCCCAGCTACTATGGAGGCTGAGGCAGAAGGATCTCTTGAGAAGAGTTTGAGGCTGCAGTGAGCTATGAGATGGTGCCTCAGCACTCTAGCCAGGCGACACAGTGAAAGACTCTGTTTCAAAAAAAAAAAAAAAGTACTACCCCAGTGAACACACGAGAGTAAAGTGTGTTTGATGAGAAAGTGAAACAACCTTATTGCTGATATGGAGGAAGTTTTAGCGGTCTAGAGAGAAAACCAAACAAGCCCCAACATTCCCTTACGCCAAAACCTAATTCAGTGCAAGATCATAATTCTCTTCAATTCTGTGAAGGCTGAGAAATGAGGAAGCTACAAAAGAAAAAATCGAAAGCTGGCAGATTTTTGTTCATGAGGTTTAAGAAAAGAAGCCGTGTAAGGTGATACAGCAAGTGCAGATGTAGAAGCTGAAGCAAGTTATCCAGAAGATTTAGTCAAGATCATCGAGGAAGCTGGCAACACTAACAACAAATTTTCAATGTAGATTGGATGTGTATATTAGAAGAAGATTCAATCTAGTACTTTCACGGATAGAGAGGAGAAGTCAATGCCTGGCTTTAAAGCTCTAAACAACAGGCTGACTCTCTTGTTAGGGGCCAGTGCAGCTGGTGACTTTAAGTTGAAGCCAATGCTCTTATATCATTCTGAAAATTCTAGAGCCCTTAAGAATTATGCTAAGTCTACTCTGCCTGTGCTCTTTAAATGGAACAACAAAGCCTGGATGACAGCAAGTCTGTTTACAGCACGGTTTACTGTTTTAAGCCCACTGTTGAGACGGACCACGCAGAATAAAAGATGTCTTCCAAAATATCACTCACCATTGGCGCTGCTCCTGGTCACCAGAGAGCTCTGATGGAGATGCACAGAGAAATTCACGTCGTTTTCACACCTAATAACAGAACATCCGTTCCGTTCTGTAGCCCAAGGATAGAGGACTAACTTTAACTTTCAAGTCTTATTATTTAAGAAATACATTCTGTAAAGGCTGTAGCTGCCATAGTGATTTCTCTGACAGATCTGGGCAAAGTAAATTGAAAATCTTCTGGAAAGGATTCACCATTCTAGATGCCATTAAGAACATTCATGAGTCATTGGAGGAGGACAAAATATCAATTGACAGGAGTTTGGAAGAAATTGGTTTCAACCCTCATGGATGACTTTGAGGGTTCAGGACTTCCAAGAAGGCAGGAGCTGCACATCTGGTGGAAATAACAAGGGAACTAGAACTAGAAATGGAACTTGATATTATTAATGAATTGCTGCAGTCTCATGATAAACTGGAACAGATGAAAACTGCTTTTTATGAATGAGAAAAGAAAGTGGTTTACTGTTATGGAATCTACTGGCAAAAATACTGTGAACATTGTTGAAATGACAACAAAGGATTCCAAATATTACTAAACGTCAGAATATTACTAAGGTAGTGTCAGGGTTTGAGAAGATGGACTTCAATTTTGGAAATTCTGTGGATAAAACTCTATCACACAGTATTGCATGCTACAGAGAAATCGTTGGTGTAAGGAAGAGTCCAGTGACATGGCAAACTCCCTTTTCTTGTTTTAAGAAATTGCAGCAGACACCCCAGCCTTCAGCAGCCGCCACCCTGGCCTGTCAGCGGCGCCAGCACTGAGGCCAGCCCCTCCACCAGCAGAAAGTCTGCAACTTGCTGAAGGCTCAGGCGATCATTTGTTAGCAATAAAGTATTTTTAAATTAAGGTATGTATTTTTTTAGATATAGTGTTATTGCACATTTAATAGACTACAATATAGTGTAAACATAACTTTTGTGTGCCCTGGGAAATCTAAAAATTGTATGACTTGCTTTCTTGTTGTATTTGCTTTACTGCAGTGGTCTGGAACCAAAGCTGCGGTATCCTAGAGGCATGCCTGTGTAATTATTCTTTTCTGCCCTTTCCTTTAACTCTACCTGTGTCTGTAAGAATCATCCCTGTGTTCTTGCTCTAGTTTATTTATCCTCTTTGGCGTATAATATTCTCATTCATAGATATACAAAAGACTTTTTATCCTTCCTAATGCCGATGACCCTTTGGGCTCTTTCCAGTTCGGGTCTATTGTAAACGATGTGGTTTAGGGAAATCCGTATGTGATGGTTTAGTCTCCAGTGGCCCTGGCCTCTCAGTCTGCACACTCCTGTATTGGCTGT
>VSMD01059260.1:0-11295 GCA_008750895.1 Mirza zaza
CGGTGCTTGTCCCCTGCAGCCAAATGAAGAATGAGGGTTAATTTGCTGACAAATGAGGAGGATGGCAGACTTTCATCTTAAAGAGCCATATTCCTCCCTTTAGGGAGAAATACAGAGCTTTTAAAAGGGGTTTTCAGCTTCTGGCTATTGCTGTTTAACTATGGTTTGTGGTCCTGGTCGACCTTTTCTCCAGTGAAGATGACCTTATGCTCTTTGTCTGGACAGTTCCCTGGAGCCATCTCCAGTGGTTTAAAACAAAGAACAAGAAAAAAGGACACTCCTCTGCCCCTCTGATTACTGGCCTTGGGCAGGAGTGCAGGTTTTAATTACTCAAAAAGGGTGAGGGGTTTTGCAGAGACAAATCATAAAACATTTTGCCCTTTTTCAGTCTCTTACTTCTGTTACAATCCGTCAAGATAAGCAAAACCCTCAAATAGAGCCTGGCAAATAGAAAGATCTCAAAAATGACATTTGATCCTATTACTCACTGCAGTTGCATAGTAGCTGCTTTGCTATGAAACTGGTCATTCAGAGGCCTGAAGGAAGACTTGGGTCAAAGCCTAATGTGGAAATAATCGTTTTTGAATATTATTATTTTGGGTACTACGATTAAGTTTTTAGAAAGCTCTGAATAATATGATGATTTAATAATTTTATTTATGCTAATTTATTTGTGGTAATAGAACTTTAAATCCCTAAAACTCCCCTCAAAAACCTGTTTTCTTTTTGCAAGTAGATAAGGAGGCCTACCATCCAGAAAGGAATAATTATGTCATGATGTAAAAAGGTAGATGAGTAAAGGCTCCTCTCGTTTTAGAATAAATAGAAAATACACTTTATGTTAGCTCTTTCTTCACAGCTCTAAGCTCTCCCATTTTATTTCTATTGACTTCAGAATTAAGCACCACAACCACCAGGTTGAAGTGGTCAGAGATCTTAAGTTAGGTACTGTGGTGACTATATATTGTGTATTAGTGTATTGCTGAAAATAAATCATATTATTAATTTGATTTTTTGATGCACATTTTTTTTTTGGACTGGGAATTCTGAAGGGATTTAAATACTTGCAAGTAAAAGAACTGGCTTCAGCTGTGTTGGACTGCCTAGGAAAATGTGCTCTGGGCTCTGAGCTGGGGACAGGCTCTGAGCTGGGGCTCAAGTCTATATATATAAAATACACATGTATGTATTTTTTTTTGAGACAGGATCTCCCTCTGTCACTTGGGCTAGAGTGCAGTGGCATCATCATAGCTCACAGCAACTTCACACTCTCAAACTCCTGGACTCAAGCAATCCTCCTGCCTCTGTCTCCCAAAGTATTGGGATTACGGGTGTGAGCTACCACACCCAGCCTCGAGTCCATATTTGTACACAATGATCATTTTATCTCTAAAAACAAACAAGTAGGTAAACAAGCAAAAACAGAAAACAAGCCACCCAACCAGTCAAATAAACAAAAGACCAGAGGAGAAGTGTGAAGAAAGCTAAGCTCCGAGACTAACTTATCTTCTACCTTTATGTTCATAGTATACAGTGGGGGTGTGAACGTGCTTTTTTTCTCTTTATACAACCCTTCTTCCTCCTTATAGATTTGAAGGTTTTATTTTATTCTGCCATGAATTAACTTTTCACCCCAAACGGTGAAATAGGTGACACAAGTGTATCTGTGGGTAGAGGTGAGCTGAGCTTAGTGGACCCACATGGCAGAGGGGTGTGTGCGCACATGCGTGCAGACAGGGAAACCTTTGCTCGGACGAGCTGAAAACACTAACTCTTACCCCACTGTTCATTCAAACCAAACTGTGAACCCAGGCTTCTCCGTGGATTGGATGCAGTCCTGGGCAGATCCTGGAAAACACTGTCGCTCTCAGGTAAATAGAACATCCTCTGGTGTCTGTTAGCATGGGAACAGCTCCATTTCTGTAATTAAAGTGTCCGGTCCAGGGTAATAAGACTATGAACTTCTTTCGAAGTTAAATCTTCTGCCCTCCCTCGGCTTGGACCTATTTCAGACCAGAAGGACTGAAGCTGGGTGAGCTTGCAGGGGCTTCTTTCTGCTTCCCCAGACATACTCTTGGCTTCTCCTCCATAGCCCTCCAGCTGCAGCTCCTGATGCCTGCAGAACTGGAGGAGGAGGTGGAGAGGAGGAGAGGTGGGGTGGAAGGGGACTCTCTGGGCTGGTGCAGGTGTGACGAGGTGTAGGGGCCACCCAGGTGGCTGCTGCCTTGCTCTCCTCTGGGGCTCTTTGGTGACTTTCTCGAGGTTCTCTGCTGGGCACTTCAAGCAGCAGTTCCTGCCCTGTGGCCTTGGTCTTCTCTCCAGTTCACACCCATCACTCACTGCAGCCCTCTGACCCTCTCACCAGCCCCCCGGACCTCCTGGAAGCCTTCCTCAGCAGTCTGCCTCTCCCAGCTTTGCCCCACTGTGCTTGGAAGTATGGCCCACCCCAATGCAGTCTTTCCCCTCCTACCCTGAGCCGATGCCATCAACAGCCCTCACCTGCAGCTTCTCACACTTGTCTCAGATCCCCCAGTCCTGCACGGCCCCCAGACCGCAGGAGGCACGCCGGGCCCCTTCCTGGTGTGCGGTCGGCGCCGATGCACATGGCCCTGCACTCAGAAGGGGCTGTGTGTGCGTTAATGCCTTGCTGTTGCAATCTTGAAATTATTAATAATTTTTCCTTTGCACTTGTGTTTTGTCAGTGAAGTCCAGTGCGCAGTGGAGCACGCGTACATCTGCTGATGCCATTCACTCGTAGAGTTCATGACACCCAGGAAGACAGGATTCTACTGAGAGCACACAGAGACCCAAAGCCAGTATTACAGGTATTACAGAAGCCACCAGCTTCCAGAGAGTGCTGGCAGAAAATACACATATTAAGAGTGAAACAAAACCGATTGAGTTAGTTCTGTGCAGGGTTCCCATTCTTCTGGCCAGAATGAAATACATATGCACGTATAAACTGTGACATACAAACCGCTTCTAAAAAGTGACTCCACAGGCAAGTCCTGTGCTTCTATATTTTCACTTACAACTGGCATTGCACAATGTAGAGAGAAACGATAATTCAGGCTAATAATTTAAAATTGTGACTTTACTTAGAACAACATTAAATGTGTGTATATAAGAGCTATGCGGATGAAATCGAGCCTTTTCTGCATGTGAAAAGCTGGGTTACAGAGAATTTCTTGCATGTTTATAATGTGCAGTGGAAGCACAAATGTGGTTTTTTCCTTCTACACACCAATTCCTCCCTATTTGACTTTGAGATTGGATTTTATCCTAGGATGGAGGACCTTTTACCACAAATGGTGAAATAGGTGACAGGAGGATGTGAACTTAGAGCATCCACATGGCAGAGGTGTGTGTGTGCGTGTGTGTGCGCGTGTGCAAAGGGACTCACAGGACTCTCTCCCTGCAGTAGAGTTGTTTTTGGTCCTCCCTGCAGGGAGGAGTCATGAATGATATTCCAAACGCATCTCTGTCTCTCAAACACTTAGCTCATCCGCTCTCCTAATGGGACCCCCAAGCTGGGAGAAGTGATTGCTTCCATTAGCCCTGAGCGGAATATCAAGCACATTTGATCTTCTGAGCACTTCATCCCAGAGTAGATGTCTGAAAAATCAAAGTAAATTACATTTGGCTTAGAAACAGGTAGGATTGTTTTCTAAACACCTAAAGCGGTGTTTTTAAAGCGTGATTCACAGACATCCTGCACCAGAACCACCTGTGATGCTTGCTTATTAAAAATGTGTTCTCTGGGCTCCTCCCTAGACCCACCAAATCAAAAAATCTGGAGGTGAGACTAAGAAACTTTTTAGCTAAGTCATCAGGGGATTTTTGTGCACATCAAATCTGGCGACCACCAAGTGCCCTTTCTCACAACTCTGGATGAAGAAATCCAGGTTCTTATGTTGGGTTATTTGCATTTGGTTCTCCCCAGCTGCATCTAACTTTCAAATTAAATTTTGGCAGCTAAGGAAGCCAAGAGAGGAAAATGAACCGTTCAGAAAGACTCCTCTCCTTCTCTCCTCCCTCCTGCCAGGACCAGCGTGGCCAGAAGCCCAGTTGTACCTGTTTAATAGAGAAGACGGAAAGTGCCAGGGAGTTTGGTGCTGTGAGTACGAAGGAAAAAAACAGTGATTTGCCATCTGAATATTTCTTCGGGAATGTTGACCTTAGTGGAGTTCTTAGATGTCCTTGGGATTCGTTCATTTATGTGTTCATTCTCTCACTCTTGCATGCATTCAGGGAACATGTATTAACTGGCCCTGTGCCAAGACCTGGGCTGACCAGAAAAAATTCAGAGATGATACAAACAGAGCCCTTGTTCTGTAAGTGTGGAGCAGGTGTGTTGTGTCCTATGGCAGAAGTGAGCCCACCTCTGCGTCAGACTGGTGCCGTGCAAAGCTCTCCAGAGGAGCCACACTGGGGCTTAGTTTTGAAGAATGAGTAGGAGTTGGTCAAATGCAAGGCTGGGGCAGGCTGAGAAAGGCATTTGAGGCAGAGAGTGATGTATACAGAGAGCATGAAGGAGCTTGGGGCGTGGGGACCGTGGCACATATTATGCGATCGGAGAGCAGTAGAAACAAGGCTAGACAGACAGGGCGTGGCCAGAACCTCAGAGGCAGCCTGTGCGGGTCCCGCGAGTCTGAGCGGTACTCTCACAGCTGCGCAGGGACGCCGATGGGTGTGGGTAGGGGGAGAACAAAATCGGATTTGGTCTGACAAGTCCTAGCATCACTGTGACTCATAAATGGAGATGAAACAGGAGGCAGAAAGGCCAGTGAAGAGATAAGTCCCGAGTTACAGCAGTGGTCCTAGAACAGAGGGCAAATGACTGACCTTAGAGATGCGAATTTGTGGAACTCAGAGGCTGGTTGTATGTGGGTGAGGGAGGAGCGGAAGGAGTCGAGGATGGCGCCTGGATTTACTGTCTAGACAAAGCAGTGCGTGTTGTCACATAGAGAAAGGAATCAGAAAAAACAAGTGTTTGTTGAAAAGGAAGAACAAAGGTTGCTTTGGACTTGAGGTTTCGGTGCCGCTGGCACCTCCGTCTAGCAGCGGCGGGGTCGCAGGTTGGGCTGGAGGAGGCCGTCGGGGCTGGAGAAGCTGCAGCCCGGCGAGGAGAGGAGGAGACAGGGGTATGGAGCAGCCTGGAGTGCGAGGCCAGAGTGGGCAGGATGGGAGACCCGGGAAGGAGGCTAGGAATAAATGGCCTGAGAGGGGTCAGAAATGGGTCCTCCCTGTTTGACTATGTCCCTGCCATATGTCGCCGTGTAGTTGAGCCTTGGTGACTTCTGTTTTCCCCAGCAGCGACGTTCTCTCCTTTCTGCTCTAACCTAAGAACCGCAGGCAGACATGCTTGGCGATGGGAGGGCACTAGACAGACCTCCCGTGGGCTCAAGCTTGATGCCTTGAGCGAAGCCCAGCGCCCTCGTGGCTCTTGGCACTGGTGGCCAAGAGAGGGAAGTGCCAGGAAGAGCTCAGCTCAGTTACTTGTCTGAATGGCCGCTGGGCAGATGTGAGGAGGCGAGTTCAGGAGCCAGAGCCCAGTGTCAGAGGTGGCCGTGAGAGCACCGTGGTTTCCAGCCTCACCCCAGGCACTTGGGATGCTTGAGGCAGGGTGAGGTCACAGGCAGGTGCCGTGGCTTTGGGGTCAGATCCCCCTGTTATCCTTTCTAACCCTGTGACTTTGGGCTAGAAGTTATTTTAACTTCTTACATCTCAGATTCTTTCCTCTATAAAACTGGGTAATACATAGTCCTGGAGGTTGTTCTGAAGACGAAAAGGAGATAAACCCAGCTCTGCGAATCTTCCAACGCAGCGCTGGGGACAAGGTGGCAGGTGCCCAGGAAATGACAGTCCTCCCCTCCCTTCCCTCCATTTCCTCCACCGGGGGCAGGGAGCTCACCTGCAGGGGAGTTTGAGAGTTTGGGCTGCGACCTCGCTTGAGTGCAGGAGCTGGACAAGAAGGAGAAGAGTGTCTCAGAGGAGGGACAGTGACAGTGAAGGCCAGGAGCTGAGGACGGGCAGGAGAACGTGGGAGTAGGTAACTGGACGTGGTGTTGTGACAGTGGCACCACAGGCCGTGGGAACGGGACTGGGAAGATGTGTCTGGCCAGATTTCAGACGGCATGAGAGCTCTGTCCACCTCGTAGGCGACGCGGAGGGAGTCCTGACGGCCTGGGGGCGGCTGCTCCCCTAGAGCCTCAGCTTCATCACTCTTTGCCCTCCACCCACAGGGGCAACGCTCTGCCTCTACAGGGAGACTCGGCACAGGAATCTCAGCGCCCCCTACACTGGGGGAGAAGCGCACTGCTGGGAGGGCAGAGGGCCTCCCGGGGTCCCACGGATGCCACCGCAGGCTGCTGACAGCCGGATTCTGCTGCCTGCAGGCCACCCGCCCACCGCTGCCCCGGTGCCTGGGCACTTTGACAGCTGGATTCTCAACGTCTGTTGACCTACAGCTCATTGGAAACCTGCTACTTTATCTCCTCAACATTTTTCTCGATGTCACCTTTTGTGACTGTGGAAGGAAGACAGCATGTTGCGTGCCAGGCCTTCGCCCCCAGTGCTGGGCTGGAATCCTCGCTGCCACATCTCAGGGCTGATTGCTCCTGCATCTTACAGTGCAGACACCAAGACTCAGAGAGATGACGCAGTTTGTCACTAGTCCCCCAGCTCGTAAACGGTGGAGTCAGAATTCAAGCTGTAGCTTTTTGACCGTGAAGGCCCTACTCTACTGCCACTTCCGTCCCGTCCTCCTGCCCTGTGGCCCCGTGTCAGGATTTAAGCTGCACCTGCTCCCGCGTCTGTGCGCAGCTCTGCCTTTCCCGCCCGAGGCCTTCTCCATGCCTGCGCCTGGACAGACCTCACACAGCCCCGCGCTCGCACCCTGCCTGGCTCTGCCCTTTACACTGCCTTGTGACATGCCCTGTAGGGTGGCTTACGTGTGGTTTTGCGACATTGGTTGTTTTGGGGGCAGGGGCCCAGGAGAGGACAGTTGTTTTTTCTAAACAGATAAAATCCTTGGGGCTGGGATCTCCTTACTGGCTGAGCAGACGTGATTGTGCGTCTCCTGCATGCCCGGCCATTCTAAGCACCAGGGACACGGCAGAGGACACAGGGACATGTGCCGTTGCTGTCTTGCAGCTTGCACTTTAGTGGAGGGCAGATTGGGAGTTCCACTAACCGCAAACTTACTAACCAGCCAGCTAACGCGCAGTCTGCCCGGTGGCGGCTCGGGCCGGGAGAAGCACAATAAGGAAGGGACGGGAAATAGCACTGGGGAGGACTTTCCCATTTTATTCTATTTATTTATTTATTTTTTTGAATTCATTTATTTTTTCTTTTTCTTTTTTATTTTAGCATATTATAGGGGTACATGTGTTAAGTTTACATATATTGCCTGTGCCCCCCTCCCCCCTCGAGTAAGAGTTTCAAGCATGTCCATCCCCCAAATGTTGCACATCTTACTTGTTGTGGTTGTATGCACCCATCCGCTCCTCCCCCCTCCCACCCTTCCGACACCCTATAGATGTTACTCCTATATGTCCACTTAGGTGTTGATCCGTTAGTACCAATTTGCTGGTGAGTACATGTGGTGCTGGTTTTTCCATTCTTAAGGTACTTCACTTAGTAGAATGGGTTCCAGCTCTATTTGGGAAAATACAAGAGGTGCTATATCACCATAGTTTCTTAAAGCTGAGTAGTACTCCATGGTATACATATACCACATTTTATTAATCCACTCATGAATTGATGGGCACTTGGGTTGTTTCTATAACTTTGCAATTGTGAATTGTGCTGCTATAAACATTCAAGTGCAGGTGTCTTTTTCATAAAATGACTTTTGATCTTTTGGGTAGATGCCCAGTAGTGGAATTGCTGGATCAAATGGTAGACCTACTTATATCACTTTGAGGTATCTCCATATTGCTTTCCACAGAGTTTGAACTAGTTTGCACTCCCACCAGCAGTGTAAGAGTGTTCCTCTCTCTCCGCATCCATGCCAGCATTTGTTGTTTGGGGACTTTTTGATAAAGGCCATTCTCACTGGAGTTAAGTGATATCTCATTGTGGTTTTGATTTGCATTTCCCTGATGATTAGAGATGTTGAGCATTTTTTCATATGTTTGTTGGCCATTATTCTGTCTTCTTTTGAGAAGTTTATGTTCATGTCCTTTGCCCATTTTTTGATAGGGTTGTTTGATTTTTTCTTGCTGATTTTGCTGACTTCTAAATAGATTCTAGTTATCAGCCCTTTATCAGATGTGTAGCTTGCAAAATTTTTCTCCCATTCTGTGGGTTGTCTGTTTGCTCTCTTGATAGTTTCTTTGGCTGTACAGAAGCTTTTTAATTGGATCAGGTCCCATTTGTTTATTTTTGTTGCTGTTGTGATTGCCTTTGGGGTCTTCTTTATAAATTCTTTGCCTAGGCCAATGTCTAGAAGAGTATTTCCAACATTTTCCTCTAGAATTCTAATAGTTTCACACCTAAGGACACTGGGGAAAAGAATCCTTATTCAATAAATGGTGCTGGGAAAACTGGATAGCCACATGTAGAAAACTGAAACAAGACCCACACCTTTCATCTCTCACAAAAATCAACTCACGCTGGGTTCACCACTTTAAAAGGTATGTTCAGTCACAGCGTCACTGCACGGTGACATTTGGACAAAATCTGAAGGAGATAAGGGACATGCAACAGAGATAATGAGAGGAGCTTGGGGGACGTTACACTGAGAGAAATAAGCTAGCATGGAAGGCAAACACTGCATGATCCCACTCGTATGTGGAGTCTAAAAACAATGGAACTCACGGAGGCAGAGGGTAGAGTGGTGGGAATCAGGGGCTGCGCGTGGAGGCAGGGGTGGGGAGAGGTAGGTTAAAGGAGACAAAGTTCCCGTTTAGACAGGACAGGTGAGTTCTGGATCTATCACACAGTGAAGTGACTACAACTAATACTAAAATATAGTATACCTGAAAATTGCTGAGTAGGTTTTAAATGTTCTTATCACAAAAATGATAAGTGTGTGAAGTAATGGATATGTTAGTTAGCTTGATTTAATAATTCCATAGTGTATACGTGTATCAAAACCTCACATTATACACCATAATTACATACAATTTGTGATTTGTCAATTTAAAAAGATTTAAACAGAGAGACAGTGGGAGGAGCACTCTAGGAAGAGCGTCTAGGTGGAGGGGATGGCGAGTGCCAAGGCCCTGAGGCACGAGGTGCAGGTCTGCCGACTGGGCGGACAGCAGGCTCCTGGGGCTGGTGTGGGAGGGATAGGCAGGTGTAAGAGACAGAGAGGTGACAGAGTGGGGCAGGTGAGGGCCTCTGGGCGGACATGAGTCGTCCTGCTGAATTCGTCCTTTGCTGTGAACAGGATAGGGAGCTGGAGGAGGGTTTTAAGGAATGATGTAACCTGAGTGGCATGTCAATAGGATCCGTCTGGCCTCTTTGCAGGGAAAAGCCCGGAGGAGGCAGTGGTCAGAAGTTAGGAAGCCCCCGCAACGATCTGGGCCGGTGGGTTATGCTGGGAGCACGTCTGCCTGTGTTTCCTTGTATTCCGTTCCGCTGCTGCAGCCTGTAGCCGGGTGCTTGGCAAACTGTGGGTGCTCAGAGAGAACTTGCAAAACAAAAGCGAGAATGGCAGTGTAGTATAGCTATAGCGCTAAAGTGCGTGGGCCTTACTGCTGGGCTCAAGCCCCGTCTCTACTGCTGTGAGAGCTGTGCAACTGGGGACAGGTGACGTTACCTCTCTGTGCCTCGAGTTTCCCATCTGTAAATAGGAATAGTGACAGCAGCAACCCTACAGGCTTTTTGTAAGAATTGCTTGAAGTAATGTATGTGAGGTGCTTAGAAGAGGGCCTGGCCCACAGTTAGTGCTCAATAAATATCAGTAATTACCAGTGCAGGAGCAGCCTTTATGTACATTTGTTGAAGAAGGAAGGAAAACGTTGGGAGAAAAATATTGAAAATTTCCATGAGTTATTTGGAAATGTGGGAAATATAGAGTATTCATTTTGCTGTATTTCTGTTTATGTGTTGAGATTTTTATCTACCATTTTTCTTTCCTGTTACAGAATCAGATGTTATTTTTGATGGTGTAAATTACAGATGCTGGTGGTCTGGTCTGGGGGAAACAAGAGAGGGCTGCAGCCCCTGCCCCGGTTTCCCTCCATTTGGAGCAGTCCTGTGTCCTTTCCCTTTGATCAAGCTTCATGGCCACCACGTTTAAAGTTTATTGCTAATGTTATTAGTTCCTAATCAGAGCCTACTGCAATTATTACCTAATAGTTATTGCTTTGCACTTCCAACCAGATGTCAAAAATAATGAACCAATAAAGCTGCTATTAATTTAGACCGAATGACAATTTTAGGCCCTTGGAGCTGAAGATTAGGGGCCTCATAAAAGCGGGGCACAAATAATTCGAGTGCTCAAAAGTAATAACAAAAACGGTGAGAATATGAATTAATAGGTAAGTGTTCCTAATTTAAAAATGAAACGTGCAGCTCAGAATATCAACATTCCTCCTACACTTTCCTAGGATGAATGGAGGAGTCCTCGGGGCTCCCAGCCTGTAGGGTTTGGGCAGAATGGCAAGAAGTTTGGGAGAAGACAGGGTGTTTCCACAGATGTGCTTGCACGGTCCTGCGTGGCTCCAGTGATAGAACAGGGCCGGGTTGACGGGTGCCTGGAAGAGCGAGGGCCCTCTCCTGGTGTCACGGGGAGCTCTGGGAACATGTCCCCATTCTGCTGTCAGGCTCTGGTGCATTCTCAGTGACCTCTGGTTGCCTCTCCCGACATGCACCCGTTGTCGGTGATTCCGTCCTCTGTCTCACATCGTTTGTCATCCCATCACTGTCGAGTGTGGGACTCTTGGGTTCAAATCCGATTCGTGTCGTTCTCCGAGGGCATGATTGTGAAAGGGTGTTCGTCATCTTTGAATCTCAGCTTTCTCGTCTTTTATAGTGTCCCTATTAACAGCTCCTACCTCACAGGATTGTCCCTGAGCATGGGAAGAAACAACAGATACGAGGAGCTGAGCACGGCGCCTGGCAACCAGTGAGCTGGGTCAGCTTTCACTGCCACTTAGATGACACCAAGGCTGTCACCTCGCTCACTCATTACTTCTGTTCCTTCACTCTTTGTTTAGGTACCTATTTATCGAGAGTAGCAGGGAATTTTCAAAAGGCCACTTTTCCCTCCCCCTACTCCTCAGAAGCATAAACCCAGCGCAGTTTCCTTTCACCTTTTCCACCGCTGTAAACACGAGTGAG
>VSMD01059262.1:0-24582 GCA_008750895.1 Mirza zaza
CCCAAGTGCCCATCAATCCAAGAATGGATTAATAAAATGTGGTATATGTATACCATGGAGTACTATTCAGCTCTAAGAAACAACGGTGATATAGCACATCTTATATTTTCCTTGTTAGAGCTGGAACCCATACTACTAAGTGAAGTATCACAAGAATGGAAAAACAAGCACCACATATAGTCACCAGCAAACTGGTATTAACTGAGCAGCACCTAAGTGGACACACAGGTACTATAGTAATAGGGTATTGGGCAGGGGGGAGGGGGGCGGGTATATACATACATAATGAGTGAGATGTGCACCATCTGGGGGATGGTCATGCTGGAAACTCAGACTTGTGGGGGGAGGGGGAGAAAGGGCATTTATTGAAACCTTAAAATCTGTACCCCCATAATATGCTGAAATAAAAAAAAATAAAGATAAGAAAATGTAAAAAAAAAATCATATCATTGGTGAAGCGTGAGAGTTTGATCTCATCTGCCCCCACTTGGATGCCCTTAGTATCCCTCTCTTGCCTGATTGCTATAGCTAGGACTTTGAACTCTATGTTGAATAGTAGGGGAGAAAGTGGGCATCCTTGTCTAGTTCGGTTCAAAGTGGGAATGGTTCCAATTTTTCCCCATTCAGTATGATATTGGCCATGGGTTTGTCATAAATGGACTTGATAATTTAAAGGTATGAGCTGCCTATGCCTATTTTGTTAAGAGTTTTTATCATAAAGGTATGTTGGACTTTGTCAAATGCTTTTTCTGCATCTATTGAGAGAATCATATGGTCTTTGTTGTTTTTATTTATGAGGAGAATTGCATTTATAGACTTGTGTATGTTGAACCCGCCTTGCATTCCTGGAATAAAGCCCACCTGGTCATGGTGAATTATTTTTTTGATGTGCTGCTAAATTCTATTTGCTAAAATTTTGTTGAGGTTTTTGCATCCATATTCATGAGAGATATTGATCTGTAATTTTCTTTTTTTGTTGCATCCTTTGTTGGCTTTGGTATCAAGGTGATACTGGCTTTGTAGAGTGAATTAGGAAGGATACCATCCTTCTCAATTTTGTGGTATGAGTTCATCTTTGTATGTTTGGTAAAACTCTGAAGTGTAGCCATCTGGACCAGGACTTTGGGCAACCCACAGAATGGGAGAAAATATTTGCAAATCATATGTTATGGACTGAATGTTCATGTCTCCTCAAAATTCATATCATGAAGCCTTAACCCTCAATGTAATGATATTTGGAGGTGGGACTTTTTGGAGGTAATTTGATTTAGATGAGGTCATGAGGATAGAACCCCTAATGGTACTGGTGTCCTTATAAGAAGAAGAAGCGAGGCCAGAGCTTGCTTGTTCTATGTGCTGCACAAAGAAGAAGTCTTGTTAGGACAAGTAGTATGGTAATTACCTACATGCCATAAAAAGAGGCCTCAGAATGAAAGCTACCTTGCCAGCACCTTGATCTTGGACTTACCAGCCTCCAGAACTATGAGAAAGTAAATTTCTATTGTTTAAGCCATCCAGTGTATAATATTTTGTTATGGCAGCCTGAGAAGACTAAGACATCATATATCTGATGAATATTTAATTTCCAGAATATTTGAAAAAGACCTATAACTCAACAAGAAAAAGACAACCCAAATTTAAAAATGGGCAAAGGACTTGAATAGATATTTCTCCAAAGAAGCTATACAAATGACCAATAAGCAGTTGAAAAGATGCTTAACATCATTAGTCATTAGGGAAATGCAAGTTAAACCACAATGAAATATCACTTCGTACCTACTAGGATGGTTATAAAAAGAAAACCCGGAAAATAACAAGTGTTGCTGAGAATGCAGAGAAATAGAAACCCTTGTACATTGTTGATATGAATGTAAAATGGTTCAGCTGCTGTGGAAAACAGTTTGGCCTTTTTTCAAAAAGGTTAAACATTGAACTTTCATATGTTTATGCAATTCTACTCCTTGGTATTTACCCCAAAGAATTGAAATCCAGCACTCAAACAGATACTTATATATTAATATCCATGACAGCATCATTCACAATAGCTAAAAGGTGGAAACAACCCAAGTATCCAACAACAGATGAATAGATAAATAAAGTATGGTATATACATATGTTAGAATGTTATTCAGCCATACAAATGAATAAAGTTCTGGTACAGCTACAATATGGATGAATCTTGAAGACATTATGTTCAGTGAAGTAAACCAGACATAAAAGGACAAATGATTCCACTTATATGAAATTCCTGGAATAGATAAATTCATAGAGACAAAAGTATATTACTGGTTATCAGTGGGGAGGTGGGTACGGGAGTTATTGATTAACAGTTATGGAGTTTTTGTTTGAGATGATGAAAGGGTTTTGGAAATGGATGGTGGTGATGGTTGCACAATATTGTGAATGCACTTAAAGCCACTGAGTTGTACACTTGCAAATGGTTAAAATGCCACATTTTATGCTATATATATTCTACCACAATAATTGTAATAAAAAGAGAAACAGAGATGCAATACTCCCACCTGGAGTCACTGTGGTAGGCTGAATAATGCCTCCTCTCCCCAAGGATGTCTATACCCTAATCCTCAGTGTTATGCCTGTATAAGTTATATTATCTGGCACAAGGTACTTGGTGGATGGAATTAAGGTTAGGGATCTTAAGATAAGTGAGATTATCATGGATCACCTGGGTAGACCCAATGTAATCACAAGGGGCCTTAAAGGTGGAAGAGGAGACAGAAGAGTGGGTCAGAGAAATACCATGGAAGAAGAGGCAGGAGAGACTGGCAGTATAAGAGGGACTTGCCTCCCTCACCATGGCTGGCTTTGAAGACAGAGAAAGGGAACCATGAGCCAAGGAATTCAGGAGACCTCTGGAAGCTGCGAACAGCCCTCAGTTGATAGGCAGCAAGGAAATGGGACCTCAATCCTACAACCACAAGGAACTGAATTCTGCCAACAGCCTGAATGAACAAAAACCCAGATTCTCCCTTTGAGCTTGCAGAAAGGAATGAAGATCTGCAGACTCCTTGATTTTAGTCTGACAAGACCTGTACCGAACTTACAGAATTATAAAATAATAAATTTGTGTTTTTTAAAAAAGGAAAAAAATGGGAAGCTATTGAAGAGGAGGCTTTTACCATGTGACTGATAGATAGCCAAGGCCCAGATGAGGGGTTTTGGTAAATTGTTAGAAAAGAGAGAGCAAAAATGACCATCAAAAGTGCTGTACCAGATTATATTTTCCAACAATGGCTACAACAATATCTCCCATCCCATGTGTTTTTCTGCAATAAGAACTTGCCACTCCTTCATCAAGAGGCCCCTCCTCTTGAACATGAGCTGGCCTTAGGAACCTGCTTATAAACAATGGAATGCAATGAAAGTGATACTGCATAATGTCTGAGGCTATGTCAGAAAAGACCAGGCAGCTTCTGCCTGGTTCCCTTGAAATACTCATTCTTCATATGCCATTTCTCAGGAAAACTGCCTCTTGGAACTGAGGCTTCATGATGCGAGGAAGACTAAGCCACACAGAGGGGCCAGTCAACAGTCCCAATTGAGCCCAGCCTTGAAGTCATCCGAGCTCAGGTGCTAGATGGGTGAATGAAGAAGCCTTTAGATAATTCCAGCCCCCAGTTTTTTTGAGCCACTTCCAGCTAAATCCAAATCTACG
Organism: Mirza zaza; assembly: GCA_008750895.1. Taxonomy (NCBI): domain Eukaryota; kingdom Metazoa; phylum Chordata; class Mammalia; order Primates; family Cheirogaleidae; genus Mirza; species Mirza zaza. Next base: position 3,677 of record VSMD01059262.1, read on the forward strand.
TGTCCCCCAAATTGCAGCACATAGATAAGCCATCATTGCTGGGCCCTGTCCAAATTTCTAACCCTCACAGAATCTGTGAGAATTAAATTGTTGTTCTTTTATGCCACTGAGTTTGGGGTATATTAGTCAGAGTTCTCCAGAAAAACAGAACTAATAGGAGATTAGTATAGTGTTTTGGCTCATGTAATTATGGAGGCTGAGAAGTCCCATAATCTTCTGTCTGCAAGCTGAAGGCCCAGGAAAGTCAGTGGTGTTGTTTAAAGATCTGAGAGCCAGATAGCCAATAGTGTAGATTCCAGTCTGAGTCTAAAGGCCTGAGAGCCAGGAGTGCTAAGGACAGAAGAAGATTGATGTCCCAGCTTAAGCAGTGAGGCAGAGAGAGCTCAAATCCAACTGTCCTCTATCTTTTTTCTCTATTCAGGTCCTCAACATATGGGACGATGTCCTTCCACATTGGGGAGAGCCATCTACTTTACTAAGTCCACTGATTCAAATGCTAACTTTTCCCCTCACAAAAACACTCTCACAGACATACCCAGAAATAATGTTTAACCAGCTGTCTGGGCATCCTATGGCCCAGTCAGGTTTACATATAAAATGAACTATCATGGTGTGTTTTGTTATACAACAATGGACAACCAGAACAAGTGTGAAAGAAGATAAAACAAATTTAATAACACCCATAGGGAAGCAAGGGAGTGAAGAGGCAAAGATCATTACAGAGTCTCTTGTTTGAGGGCTAAGGGAATGGTGGTCCTCACTACTCATGACATACGGATTGCCAGTGAGGGAGAATAATCAAGGAAGGAGAGAAGTGTGACTCTCCCTCTCTGGAGCAGCACCAGAACATGGGATCCCTCTGTTTTGATGAAAGTTGCCCTACAGCCAGTCTCAGCACTATGAGAAGCACCACTTTAATTCTCAAAAGTATTAAATTTCATTTTTTTTTGCAGCAAAAAAGTAAGGATTGACCAGAATACAAGAATTATTGTCAGTTGGCTAAAGTAGAGTACAAACCTGCATATTGAAGTGCCAATGAAGAATGTGTTCCAACATATTGAATTCTTATGAAAAACTGTTAAATAATGAAAACTAGTACTACTGATGCTTGCTGCAGGCCTTTTCAAATAACCTAAATTATGACTGTTCAATAAATACAAACCTGAAAAAATCATGAGATTGAAGAATTATATCCTAGGCCATCCTCAGAGGATCCAACAAAAATGCTCTCATAGAAAGCAGCTTTAGCATTCCATAAACATAACTGTACTGAGAAAGCTGTGATGCGGATTGAAATAGAAGAGCCTATGGCTGAATCAGAGATTCATAACAATTAGTACCCACAACCTTGGCTACAGGGAAAATTAGGAAAAAGTAGACTACAGGTAACTGAGGTTTAACAAAAAATTCCTTGAAAGGAACCTCATGAAAAGTCAGCTTTTTTTTTTTTTTTTTTTTTAAGAGTAAAGATCCCAACAGGTGGCCACACCTATGTTCTTTAGAACCCTCTGGAATCTGCCTCCCTCTTAATTAGAACTGTGTCATTTAAGAGCATCATTAAGACCATTTGGCCAAAGCTAGTGGTGCAAATTCAACTTGTATGCTTAACTACTCAGCTGTGCTACATTAGCTAATTTGGTCTCTTTAAATCTCCTCCCCTTACATTCTGGTACGCTACATTGGTTTGTATTTTTCTTATCTGTTTGACTCTTCTGTGTCTTTTTTGTGAAATTTTCTCCCCTATTAACTGTAGTTTGTTTCTAAGCCCCATCCTGTGGCTTTTTCTTTTTTCATTTTGGGCTTCATACCTTCAGGGAGCTTATACACACACACAATGTAAGTACCCCTTCTTTAAGAACTACGTACTGATTCTTACCTCTGTATATCCCAGTTCATAGTCCTAACTCACTCTTCTTAACTTAACTCTTCGGTTCTACCCCTCCACTAAGCTGTTCTCCTCAGTTAAAAATATGAGAATCCATTATCTAAAGCGGTCAAAAAGATTTTGAAGTGAGAATGGGTATAATACCTTTTTATTTTTATCTAATTAATTTGCTTTGTGAATCCTGTTTTCAGTAGTAGCATTCAAGTAAAATCCCAGTCAGCCACTCTGAATTATTCTGATTCAAATTGTGAGGATTTTAAATAGAAAGCTAAAGTCAACATTGGATAACATGGATATTATATTGCAGACTTCGAGGGAGAAAAATTGGAATTCTCTCCCCATCAGTATGAGAAGGATGGAGTAGGTCACTGCTTGTTAAATTGGACTATATGAACACTAGGGGTTCTGTGACCTCCCTTCAGGGGTGCCAATGGGATGTGAGGGAGGGGGCACCTGGCAGGTAAAGCCCCCCCCAACCCTTGTGCCTCACAAATGTCAACCAGAAGGACTCCACATTCAGCTGTTTTTCATACTGTAAGATTTTGTTTGTATAAAGATTTCAGAGTCTAAAATTTTTTGAACATTTGCAAACTAGCTGATCTCTTAGACCTCCCCTAGTTCTTATATTCTATGCTTCTGTCAAGTCACTGGAAAGAGGGTACAGGATCAGGACTATAAACAACATAGCTTAACTATATCTTCATAATATACCTTCATGTGTTAGACAAGTTCAGACAGCAAGTGCAAAGGGAGCTTTATTGTATTGTATTCTGCAGCTCTGCTGATGCTCTTGATTTTCAAGGGCAATAATGCTTCTGCTTCACTACAATTCTTTAGCAAAATTAAAGATGCCTGCATTTCATAATCTCCTGTGCCACTTAAGGCGTCTTTGGGCTTTGAATAGCTAGACCTTGAAGACTTAACAATCAGTGTAACAGATGCTGTTGGTGCCCACCTATATTTTTGTCCTTGCTGTTCCCATATATGCACACAGCCATAAGCACCTGTGACCCTCTTGCCTGAGGGCTTTCTCTGGCCACAGGTGCATGCTTGGTCTCTGCACAAGGAAGACTAGAAGTGCCAGGGAATTGATGTCTCCAGGATTAGACCTCAAGTAATGAAGGACAGGAGTTAGTGGATAGTCTAGCTTCATCACCCTTATGTGGGACAATTCTGAGGCATGTTTTATGAAGTCACCCAAAGGTCCCCAGTAGGGTTAAACAATAATTGCCCATAGCAATAACTTCATTAACTCACCCTATATTGCTTTCTTTTCTTTCCCTGTCTCTCCTATTGATTCTTCTTGGTATCACCTGCAAAATAAACTACTCCCAAATAAGGTATGTCCCAAATAAACTACTTGCATTCATATCCTTCCCCCAGGGTCTGCTTCTGGGGAAGATCCCTAGTATACTAGTCAGGGTTCAGTCAGGATACATAAATCCTACCAGTTATTTTAACAGTGAGAATTTAACAGAAAAATTGTTAATAAGATAAAAAAAGTTGTTAACTTGGTATTTGTATTAGTTTCCTGGGGCTGCCACAACAAAGTACCACAAACTGGATGGTTTAAATGACAGAAATTTATTGTCTCACAGTTCCGGAGGTCAGAAGTCGAAGATCAAGGTGTTGGCAGGGTTGATTCCTTTTGAGGGCTGTGAGGGGAATCTGTTCTAGGGCTCTCTCCTAGCTTCTGGTAGCCTCAGGCTTTCCTTGGTGTGTAGGTGGTGTTCTCTCTGTGTCTTCACATTGTCTTTCCTCTGTATGTGTTTGTCCCTGTGTCCCAATTCTCCCTTCCCTTTTTTTAAAGCCCAAACCTCTCATCTCAGCAATTTCCCCTTTTTGAAAGGACACCAGTCAAATTGAATTAAGGCCCATCCTAACGACCTATTCTTGATCATCTGCAAAAACCCTATTTCCAAGCAAGGTCATATTCATAGATACTGGGGGCTAGGACTTCAACATTTTTGGGGGGGACACGATTCAACCCATAACAGTACTTGAAGAGGCAAAAAGAGAACTCTAACATGTAGGTAGTAACTTTAGGAAACAACTACCACCCCTAGGGCTGAGGGAACAAAGGGAAGAAGTTGAAATTATTAAAACTTAAGAGGTCTGGAGAAAGAACCACAAGAAGGAACCACATTTTGTCTGCTGAAACGCAGATGCTTGAGGAAGGGACACCAATTATCATGTCTGGTGTCTTTGTGCTGAGAGAAGAGGCCTCATAGGGCCTGCACCCAGACCTCTGAGGAGGGGGTGCTGGCTATCTGGGTGTCTCTTGGGTGGGGGCATGAAGAGATTGGTTCTGCAAGTGTTAGAAATACTGAAAACTGGATTCAGCTGCTGGTATAGGAAGGGACTGCCACTGCTGGGACTAGGAAGTGAGGTTGGGGTGACTCTCACAGGAATAAGAAGCAAAGAAGGAGTAAACAGGAAAGAGCATGTCCCTTCTTCCTCTTCCAGCCTTGCTTCTCTCTCTAGATTTCTCTATGGGCAATGCCTAACACGGAGCAGTTGGCAAAGCAGAAATGTGGTTTGTAGAATCTCAGTCCCAGCATAAGGTATAGAAGTATGGATTTGGAGCTGAGAGAGAATAGATTAACTGGCACACCAACCTTAGACAATCAGGCAACTCAGAAAAGTAAGATTTCTATCCCAAAGAAAGTAAAGACTAGGCCTAAGTCTTTGCTTAATCATGAGTGCTTAATTAAAGGCAGTTAACAAGGTAGAGTGAGAAAGAAATACCTTATGTAAAGGTATGGCTATAAAGTAATGTGACTGAATTTTTAAGAACATACTAGAACTTCAGCATACAAATGAGAACAGTTCTCTTCAAAGCAGTTTCATGGGAATGTTTTCAACTCATTCTTTCAATGTGGCCATTCTTTGGAATTTCTCTTTGGGAGTCTGTGGCCTGCATTTTCATTCAATCCATGTTGTCATTTGTTTGTCTTTTGTCTTCTTCTTGGAAACAATTTAATGTCCTCCCAAGCTAAACATAGTAAAGAAAAGTTACATAATCAGATTTGATTCAACATTTTTTTGACAGGTTGGGAAGAGGGGTTTGGGGGGTGATGTGTCAAAATCAAGGTATAATTTCTGTCTTAAGATGGTATCTGGCTGGTGGTCTCTGATGCTATAATTCTCAACTTGTCAGTAAAATAATCATGAAGAGAGAAAAAGATGAAGGCTTACAATAACAAAGAAAATAAAGAGTGACATTTTGTCATTTACCAACTCCATAAAAATTCACTTAATTATAGGGGTGATGTGCTTGTTTGAAAAATATAATATAATTTGTGATCTATTGGTACTTTGCCATCAATTACAGAAAAATATCTGCAATGTGATAAACAAGGTAAGTTCATACTTCTGCCACTGCTCTGTGGCTCAGAATCATCAGGTCTGGACCTACCAGAAAAACTTTTCTGTTGGTATATCCCTTCTTATATTTATTAGAGACCAAAAATCTTTCAGGAAATGATTGTCAAGGAAGTAGAGGAGGGATTGATAATACCTCATTATAGTTGAAGAGACTAGAAGAACCCTTATAGTACATGCTGATGATTATAAAAGTTTTCCATGTTCTTTATTGACTTAGAGAAACACAAAACCAAGCGATAGCAGTGGGAAAAAGTCCCAACTTAGTATATCAGAGTTTCCCAAAGTATCTTCTGGGCAGTGAAAATTGAATTGAGAACAACAAACATCAATACCATTGAACCCTCAAAAGATGAACTGAACCATACCTAGAGGAAAATGAGAACAACCAAAGTCTCTTTTGGCAAGAACTGGGACAGGCTGGGCCTCTAACACCCTAACGAAATAAAGGGAAAAAGGAGATTTAGAAATTCCAAATCAGTTTCTTTGGTAGAATAAAGAAATAGTGAAATAGCCAAACCTCTGGAAAACCACACCATTCATTTCCTTAATAAATGTTTGTTGAAAACCTACTATGTACCAGGTACTGTGCTGTGAGCTGGGGATAAAATAGGGAACGAAAAAGATGCAATTCTTGTTCTTGTGGAGCCTATAGTCTGATGAAGGAATACAGATAAATAAATAGTCAATATACACAATTATCTCACAATATAGTATGATAAATCCTATGGTGTGACAAGTCATTTTTGAGAAATTGAAAGAAGCTCAGTATTCATAAAGCCCAGGGTTGGAAGGGCTGACTGTTGAGAGATGAATTGGGAAGAGGTTAGCAGGGGCCCAATCATATAGGACCTTTTCAGCCTAGAGAATATGAAATTCATCCTAAGTGCAATGGGGACCCATTAAAATGTTTCAAGCAGGGGAGGCTTAGAATTAGATAAAATTACTCTGGTCATAATATGGAGAATGGTTTGAAGAGGGCAAAACTGGAGTATAGTTTGTACACTGTTGCAATAATCTATTTGGGTGTGTATCTCCCAAATCAATGGGGATGGAAAAAGGTGGGTGGATTTGGGAGATTCATAAGAGGCAGATATTGTAGAACTTTGTCACTGATTAGACGTGGGCAGTGAGGGAGAGAGGAGAGTCACAGAAGAAGACAGGCTTTCTAACTTGGACAACTGAGCGGAGGGTAATGCCTTTCACTGAAGGGAGGATATAGGAAAGGCAGGAGTTAAAGAGAGCATCCACCAAATGGGAATTTTGGATGTGTGTAGGCTGAGAGAACTGTGGGGCTTCCAAGTAGAATGACATCTAGAAAATTGTATATATGGGTGTGAAGCTTAGGAGAAAGATCTGGCCTATAGAAACAGATTTGGGAAATGTCAGCACATAGAGATGGTAATCAGAGCTATGGACATCCATGAAAATTCTCTGGGAATAAAGAGTTAAAACAGCTGCTTGGTTATATCATAAAAGCGCTGAGGTGCCTCAGTTTACCTATCCAAATGAACAGATTGAAGGAAATAGGAATTTCCATATAGAGAATGGGCACTATTATTTACTAGCTACACTAATGATCTAAATTATAAGGCTATTTTTCTGGACCAATGAACCAAACCATCCTATCTCTAGAAACAGTCATACCCCTATTTCCTTTGCTGAAGAAAGTCTGCTCTCTGTATTAATAATTGACAATGGACTTCGTTTGAAAAGCACCTACTTTTTCTTTTTTTCACCTACTCTTAAATTTTAATTCTTGGTTTTCAAGATGAAGTCCACTTTTCCATTCTTTGGCTCAGACCATGGTACATTTGATGATCCAAGATAATTTGATGAACCACTGCAAGGACAGTAGAGCAGTCTTTCTATAAAATTACTTAACTGTATCAGTACATCATAAAGCCATATGAAATGATATTCTTTTAATCCCAGCAATACTCAAATACACACCCATCTGGCCATTATTCCAATTGCTGTTACTTAGAATGCTGAATACTCCACTGGAAATATTTGGGGCAGGAACTCAAATACTGGCATGCTTCAAGGACCCCAAATGGCTATTTGACATGTGTCAATAGATGCTCAAGGTTGCTGGTCTAGAAAGAAATTGGTGCCTATATTATTCAGAAGGAAAGCCAAGATTTTGTTCAATCCATCATAGTTTACCAGATTAAAATTGCCAGAATCGAAAGAAGATTTTTAAAGGTTTCCTTTGCTTTTATTAATTGTCAAGTAAATAGTGAGATATTTGATGAGAATGTATAAATATTTCATAATATTTGGGCTTCCATTTAAAAACAACAGCCTTTGGAAGTTAATAAGGAATTGCGAGTGACTATAGAAAAATATGCCTCTTTTATTTTAAATAATTTGTTTATTGAGAGAAAGATGCAGAATAAGGATAAATTGGATGATTAAGCAAATTGACCATTTTCCTTTGTTTTTGAAAAAAATTCAAAATAAAAAAATTGGATAAATGGAACAATGGACATCCATATACCATCCACATAGAATCACCCATTGTTAATGCTTTCCCACATTTGGTGTTCTTTCTATCTATGTCTCTCCATATAGTTTTTTTCCTCAAAACCATTTGAAAGTAAATTATAGACATTGTGACTTTATATCCCTAAATATTTCCGTATGTAGTTCTTAAGAAAAAGGCCATAATAAGGATATATAATGAGAATATCATTATTACACTGAAGAAATTTATATCATTATAATAATATTATCTAATTTGAAGTCTGTATTTAAAATATCCTCTATTGTCCCCAGTAATGACCTTTATAGTTGCTTTTTAAAAAATCCAGGATGCTTTCAAGGACCACACATTGCATTTAGCTATCATATTTTTTTGTTTTATTTAATCCAGAACAATCTTTTAAACTATTTTCTGGGGAGGAGGGAGAGAAAGCTTTTATGAGAATGCCATTTTGAAGAGTACAGACAAGTTGTCTTGTGAAATGTTCCACAATTTGGATTTGTTCGATTGTCTGCTTGTGATTAGATTCAGATTACGCATTATTTTTTTCTTTTTGGCAAGAATTGCCAGTGCGTCATGCTCAGCACATCACATTGGAAGGCACATTATCTCAAGTTTTCCCATCATTCATTGCACCAAAATTGAGCCTGTGGCTAAGGTAGTATTTAGCAAATTTCTCCATTGAAACTTTTCTCCTTTGTACCTAGACAGTGATCTGTGGTGAAGAAAGCAAGACTGTAAATATTCTGTTCTCTGACAACTATTCACCAAGGTCTGAATAAATTATTACAATGGTGGTTGTAAAATGATAATGTTTATCATTTTTTCTGTGTTTACCGGCTGGCATTCTTCTAGAAAACGAGGGTTTTTCTTTCCCCTCTTTTTTGGAGATCATTATGGACTTACAAATTTTTATTTCTTACAAAGTTCATTGTGCTTATGAGTGGAATACTACTAAGTATAAAAAAGAAGACAGTAATGTCTTTTGCAGCAACCTGGATAGAACTGGAAGCCATTATTCTAAATGAAGTATCTCGGAAACAGACAAATACTGCATGTACTCACTTATAAGTAGGAGCTAAGCAGTGAGTATACAAATCACACAGAGTGGTATAATGGACTTTGGGAACTCAGAGGTGGGAGTGTGGGAGGAAGGAATCAAAAATTACCTATTGGGTACAATGTACACTATTTGGGTGATGGATGGGTTCACTAAAAGCCCTGACTTCAACACTATACAATTCATACATGTAACAAAAAATCACTTGCACACACTAAATCTATTGGGGAAAAAACACAGAAAAGGAGTTAGCATTAAACAAAAAACAATTCGGTGTATCATAATTTATTATAATTATTGTTCACTTTGATGTTCAAATTGATCCGAATTTGGCCACTCTGGCCATTTTTGCTTTACAAGGAATACAGGTAGATGTCAAGGAATACTTTGACTCCTATAGTAAAGAAGGGAATGGCCAATACAATACTAGAATATCAGGATACATTCCAATCTCATCATGCCACAGGGCTTAGGAGCATCTCTTTCTTTCCTCCCTTCAAACCAGTGAAGGCTCTGGCTTCTATACCTCACAGCTACTCTAAGGAAGGGTTCCCATATTTCTGTTCACATACATTTCTGGCAATTGCTTTTCTTAAAGGTAATTTGGTTCTACCTCTAGGCCTGGCCATGGCCCATCCATCTAAGATAATACCTCATCTTTTCCTCATTTGCTGCCATGACTGAGCATGCTCTGGTCTAATCTCAAATTCTGTTACTTCTGCCTGCTACAGGACTTATTTTGCTTAGGAAAAAAAAAAAACAAAAACCTATACTAATTAGGATATTGATACAACTGTTGTAACAGAGAACCCAAAGTAAGAGTGGCTTAAACAAGGTGGACATTTATTTCCTTTTTATGTAAAAATCTAGGTAGACTTGTTCAAGGCTGGTACATTGGCTCCACAGTTAACTTCTTGGTGGACCCAGGCACCTTCTTTCTTGCTTGTTTCTCCTCCACCTTTAATTCATTGTTTCCAACTTGTGTCCAAGAAGCCTGCTTCAGCTCCCACTGTTGTGCTAGCATTCTACTAACAGGAATGAGGTCAAGTGCAAGGTGAGGGCAGGACTCTGCTCAATAAGGGCACAACCTCAAAGTTGAACATACTACTCCATTCACATTCCATTGGTCACAACTGGATTGTTTATTAAACCTAGCTGCAAAAGAGGCTGGATAATATATTCTGGGTGGTCATGTGCCATTGCTGTCACTATGGGAGTCAAGGAGAATGGACTTAGAGGGAAAACAAGAAGTCCCAGCCACAACCTCTTATCAGTAGAAGATTTATACAGTAATAATTTTTATCATGCAAAAATTAGTGTTAGTTTTCAGTTGAGCTCCACATCCTTCTACACAAGCCCATATAAAGAGATACAAGAGGGAAAGTATCAGATGGCATTGGTATATTTCTGACATATTCTATTTTCTACCCATAGGGGCTGTGTTTACTTCTGATGCCCACTTGAGGAATCCATTTGTAAGAATTAGATCAAAGAATCCAAGGGATAGAAGATCCATTAATGCATAATATCTCAACTTTAGAGATGCTTGATCCCAATTTCTTTAAGATTTTCCAGCAGTTTGGATTTCACAGACAGAAACTGCTGAATCACAGTACAGGTGACCCAGGCTATCTTGCTGTAAATCTTTTTTTTTTTTTGCTGGAAAAATAAGTGGGTGAGAGCTTAATTAGTGTACACTATGTGGGAATGAGTCATGATTAGTTAAAAACTTTTTCTTGGGCCACACCTACCTAATATTCAGACTGATGTAGACATGAGCACATCACTCCAAGCAGAATGTCTAAACAGCCCCCTCCTTCCGTTCCTGATTCCCTATCTTCCTTATAACAATTAGAAAGCCACTTCCTTCTCATTACCCCTTCCTCTCCCTCCCACCTTTCGTTGCTTCACTGGGAAGTATTAGAGTGGGAGTTTGTGATTGAAACAGTGGAGGTAAATTGTTGGATGATAGAAATAAAGTCTCAAGACACTTCTTGGGATTCATGGCATTACTAAGAACAAATATCATGTGCCCCGCCCCTACCGCCAAGGGCCATGTTCAGCAATACATCATCCCTACCAGGAAAGGAACAGTTGTAATGCTACTGAAAGGCAGGTGGGTGGAGAGAACCTATGTTGTCTTTCAGTAAATATCTGAGAAAGTCAAGGACTTTACAGATTAAAGTTCTTTGCACAAGTTAAGTTCAATAGAAAACTAACATTGGTAAAGATTTTGTTCAAAGTGTTATTTCCTAGAATAGTGAACTTTAATCAGAAGCAGTAGCCATGAAATGAGGCAACTTAAAAAAAAAAAAAAAGAAACCATCCTGAAAGGATCAAATTATTTGCATCTAAAGAATGGTTTCCTTCAAATAAAGATGGAGATCTAGTCAGTGAAATAATTGATTTAGGTTAAAAAAAATCTACAATGACCCCTAGTCCTTTGCACTAAGACCATGCACTTGATGAATGTAGTCCTCAAACTTAGATTTCAGGGGCTAAGTCTTGAGGCTAAATATTAATATCTAGCTAAATAAACAGCAACCTGAGTAAGTCTGCAATGGCATAATGAGTCTGCCAAAAAATGAAAGGAAACTCACAGTCTGGTGCCAACAACTCAGGACAAGTATGTGCCAGATCCAACCACACTTCTGATCCATTCCAATTTCTAGTTAGACATGTGGTAATTATAGGGAGACAACTCTGTTTTGTTAGGAATATGGAAGTAGAAGGAAAGTGTGGGCATACATCCATTAGGTTGTTTGCATATTTATTGCACCCCTATTGGGAGTCAGACATTGTGTGAGGCTGTGGGGATAGATTAAAACACTTGAGGGCTTTTCAGTTCAGCCAGGAGAGACATACATATAATCACATATAACACATATGATAAATGCTGGGGCCAGTGCTTTTCAAACTTTAATATGCATAAGAATCATCTGGAGAGCTTGATTAAAACACATGCCCAGATGGAAGCACGTGTAGGGCATGGTGGGTACATGAAGAAGGAGTCATCTGTTTTATCTGATGGTGGTGCTTGAGCTGAGTTTCAAAAAATAAAATCAGTAGATATTCACTAGGCAAAAAAGGGGAAGTGAATAAAATTCAGAGACAGAGTTTCTGTGTTCGGAGCAAAATGTATGATAGATAAGAATGTGATAGACCCACATCATGAAGGGTCTTAAGTGCCACATGGAGGAGTTGAAATTTTTTCCTGTAGGCAATGAAGAGCCATTGAAAGTTTTAAGCAAGGGAATAAGCCATGCAGGTATTTGGTAAAAAACATTCCAGTGAGAGGAAACAAGGGTAAAGACCTTGAAATTGGACTGTCCTTGGCCTATTCATGGACAAGCAAGTAGTACAGTGTACCTGAGAAACAGTGAGTGAGGGGGACAGTACTAGGTGACAGGGTCAGAGAGGTTAGCAGGAACCAGGTCATGTAGGGCCTTAGGGACCATGGTAAGAACATTATATTTTATTTTAAGCCCATTGAGCATGGGTATGACATGATGCGACTTAGGTCTGAAAATATCACTCTGGTTAACCATATACACGGTAAGAGGGAAAAAGTAGAGGCAAGAAAGCAGTTAGGAGACCACTATGGGAGTCCAGAGCAGAGTCTAGATTGTGGATTAGACCAGAGATGTTTTGACAAATTCACATATTCATGTATCCACCACCACAGTCATGATACAGAACAGTTTCGTTTTCTAAAAATTGCCTCATGCTGCCAATAGCTGGCAAGGATTGACCTGTTTTCTGTCCTTATAATTTTGTCTTCACCAGAATTTCACATACATGGAATCATATAGTTTTAAACCTATTGTGCCTGGCTTCTTTCTGTAAGAAAATTCATTTCACATTAATTCATGATGTTGTGTGAATCAATAGTTTATTCCTTTTTATTGCTGAGTAGAATTCCAGTGTGTGGCTGTACCACAGTTGTATTTCCATTCACCAACTGAAGGACATTGGGATTGTTTCCAACTTTTGGCGATTATGAACAAAGTGGCTATAAGTTTTTGCATGCAGGTTTTTGTATGAACATAAGTTTTTATTTTTTTTGTGAATATCTGGGAATATGATTGGTATATATGGTAAGTATGTTTAACATTATAAGAAACTGCCAAACTCTTTCCATAGCACCTGTACCATTTTGCAATTCTGCCAACAATGAATAATATAAGAGAGTTCCAGTTGCTCTGCAACCTTTTCAGCATTTGGTATTGTTGGTACTTTTTATTTTAGCCATTATAGTGTGTATGAAGTGGTATCCCATTGTAGCTTTAATTTGCATTTTCTTAATAACTAATAATGTTGAGCAAAGTAGAGCCAGACTTAACTGATGTAATGGATGTGGAACATGAAAGAGAGTGAGGAGTTAAGGATGATTTCAGGGTCTTTGGCCTGAATGAAATAACAGTGAAAGAGGTGGATAGAATTCAGAAACAGAGCTACTGTGACCTGATTTCAGTGGTTCAGGAAAAGCTTGGAAATAGTCATTAGGAAAGAGAAGATGGGTGTTGTTATTGGGCAAAGGAAAAATGATGCATGCTTCTAACCCATATGCCCATCAGGAACTGCAAATAAGATTTATTTAGAGCAAATAGAACTAAAGATGAGTAAAGAACTTTCATGGGTGGTGTGTGGGTGGAAAATGAAAGGTATTACCCTCAAGGAAAGACATGTCAGTCTGGGAAAAGCAGGCTCCTATTAACATCTCAGGGATATGATTCACTGTGAAAGCCTGAAACCTGTTTTATAGCCTTGGTGGGCGGTGGCTGAAGCAGAGTTGCTTTTACTGACACAAAGAGTAGAAAGAAGTTGATGGATTGGATAATGGAATCTGGTACCTGGGCGTAATGGACCATGATGTCATCTTGAATAAACAAATCTAAGGAAGCAGTTACACTAGTCCACACCAAGCAGAATCACAGGAAAACTGACAAAACAAGGGTGCCTGCCAGAAACACTATGCTCTTGTTTCTCCACCTGGTTTCTCAGAGGGACCCAGGCTTATTATTCATGGCTGACTTGTCAGTCTTCTGGTTCAGATATAGGTGAGAGTCACTGAAGAAACAATAAAAAGGAGATTATCTGGGATCCCCTGAGTCTGGCACCATGGTGACAGGTTCCAATCAAAGAAGACACAGAGAAATATTCCCACCATGTTTCTATGATGCTTCATTGATCAATTTCTAATTTTTGTATTCATTCATCCTACTTCATCCATCCCCTCCCTTCAATTTTCTACCTTTATTTTTATTTATTGTTTTTAACAATGAAAATAGCTTTATTATTTTTATCTTACAAAAAATTAAAATCATTTAGAAAAATATATGGAAGAAAGTAGAAGTTTTCTGAAATCTCACCATCCTATGATCCTCACCATTAATGTTTTAGGAGACCATCATTTCATTGATGCATGCATATCTACACCTGTACTTTTATTTAGATTAGAAAATATCATACATACTGTTTTTTAATTGTGGAAAACTTAAAAAAATGAGTTTTATTTAATTTTTATTGACATCTCAACCTCCCACTAATACCTCCAGTAACCAGTGTAAGTAACCTGGTGTTTATTTTTCCAGACCTTTCTCCAAGATCATATAATTTGATACATATACACACACATGCACACACATATATATATACACAAACACACACATGCACACATATATATACACACACACACACAGAGTTAAGGACCATTTAACAAAAACATGATCTAGTTATAGAGGGAATACACTTCAACACAATATAGGCTGTATATCACAGTGCACAGCTAACATCATACTTAATGGTGAAAAGTTGAAGGCTTTTCCTCTAGGATCAAGAAGAAGATAAGAAACCCCACTCTCGCCACTTCTATTCAACATAGTACTAGAAGTTGTAGCCAGAGAAATTAGGAAAAAGGAAGAGATAAAAGACATCCAAATCAGAAAGGAATAAGTGAAATTGTTTGCAGAAGACATGATCTTATGTATAAAAAACCCTGAAGACTCCACCAAACAACTTTTAGAACTGATAAACAAATTCAGTAAAGTTGCAGGGTAAAAAAATCAACAGACAAAAATCAGTACCATTTCTATACACTAACAATAAACTGAGAAAGAAATCAAGAAAAAATCCCATTTATAATAGCAGCAAAATAATTCTTAGGAATAAATTTAACCACAAAGGAGAAAAATATGTACACTGAATACTATAAAACATAGATGAAAGAAATTGAAGAAGACACAAACAAATGGAAAGATATTCCATGTTCATGGATTAGAAGAATTAATACTGCTAAAATGTCCATACTATCCAAAGCTTTCTACAGATTCCATGCAATCCCTATCAAAATACCAGTGACATTTTTCACAGAAATGGAAAAAACAATCCTAAAATTTGCATGGAATCATAAAAGACCTTGAATAGCCAGAGTAATACTGAGCAAAAAGAAGAAAGCTGGAGGCAGCATACTACCTGACTTCAAAATTTACTACAAAGCTGTAGTAATCAAAGCAGCATGGTACAAGTACAAAAATATATAGACCAACAGAACAAAATAGAAATCCCCCAAATAAAATCACGCTTTTATGGTCAACTGATCTTTGACATAGGTGCCAAGAACACTAATTGGGGAAAGGGCAGTCTGTTCAATAAATGGTGTTGGGAAAACTCACCCCATATACGAAAATCAACTCAAAATGGATTAATGACTTAAATGTAAGACCTGAAAGTATAAAATTACTAGAAGCAAAAAGAAATAAGGAAAAAGTTTCTTGATATTGATCTGGGCAAAGATATCTTGGATATGACCCCAAAAGCACAGGCAACAGAAACAAGAATAAACAAATGGGATTGCATCAAACTAAAAGCTTCTGCACAGCAAAGGAAACAACTAACAGAATGACGAGACAACCTACAGAATAGGAGAAAATATTTGAAAACTGTACATCTGATAAGGGATTAATATTTAAAATGTATAAGAAACTCAATTCAATAGCAAGAAAACATATAACTTGGTTAAAAAATGGACAAAGGACCTGCATAGACATTTATCAAAAGAAGACATACAATTCACCAATAGTTTAATAAAAATATGCTCAACATCACTTATCATCAGGGAAATGCAAATCAAAACCATAATGAGATATCACCTCACATCTGTTTTAGAATGGCTATTATATTAAAGATGAAAGATGACAAGTGTTGGCAAGGATGCGGAGAAAAGGGAATTCAGTATGCTGTTGGTCAGAATTTAAATTAGTAAGGCCATTATGGAAAAATGTATGGAAGTTCCTGAAAAATTAAAAATAGGGCTAATATGATTCAGCAATTCCACTACTGGATACATATCCAAAGGAAGGAGAGGAAGCTAGTATGTTGAAGAGATATCTGCACTTCCATGTTCATTGCAGCATTATTGACAATAGCCAAGCTACAGAATCAACCTAAGTTCCATCAATAGATTCATGGATTAAAAAAATATGGCATTCTATACAATGCAGTACTATTTGGCCTTTAAAAGGAAGAAAATCCTATGCCAGAACAGAAAGACAAATACTACACGATCTCACTTATGTATGTGGAACCTAAAAATGTCAAACTCATAGAAGCAAAGAGTAAAATGGTGGTTATGAGGGGCTAGGGAGGAATGGGGAGATGTTGGTCAAAGGGTACAAAGTTTTAGTTAGGATGAATAAGTTCTGGAGATCTACTGTACAGCATGGTGACTATAGTTAATAATAATGTATTATATACTTGAAATTATTAAGAGAGTAGATTTTAAATGTTCTCAACATAAAAAATGGTAAGTATGTGGTGATGAATATGTTAATTAGCTTGATTTAATAATTCCATAATGTATACATATATCAAAACATCACATTGTACACCATGAATATTAATATATATGATTTTTATTTGTCAATTAAAAAGTTAAAAATTTAAAAACAAAAATTCCAGCATCTTTGTAATGCATCTTCCTTTTCTCATTGTATATCACAAGCTTGCATCATTCATTTCTATATCTGCCCAATATTCCATTCCCCAATTGGTTGACATTAATTTTATTTCCATGGGTTTTTTTCTTTGTCACTACAAACATTGCTGCAATAAAAATCTTTGGATACATTGCTTATATACAGGAGATTTGTTAATCATATTGATGTTTTTATTTCTATGTTGTAGAGGCCAAGGAATAGGACTTCTAAGTTGAAAAGTATATATAATTAAAATTTTAATAAATATTGCTGTATTGCTCTCCAAAAAGATTATTCATGATATCTATTTTGAGTACCTTTTTGATCTGTAATAATGTCCTTTTTTTCATCTATCATACTGGTAATTTTGCTCCTTTCCTTTTTTTCTTGATCAGTTTTGCTAGGAGTTTATTGGTTATATTCATCTTTTCAGGAAACACTTCTTGGCTTTGGTAATTTTCTCTCTTGTACAACTGTTTTTTGTTATCATGGAGCTCAACTCTTGTCTTTATTATTTCCTTCCTTCTTCTTTCTTTGGGTTTGATTTGTTGCTTTTCTTCTAGCCTCCTGAAATGGATATTTAGATGGCTTATTTATTATTCAGCCTTATTTATTTTTTAATATATGTATTTATGGCTATATGTTTCTTTCCAAGCACTGAATCCTCTAAGGTTTTGTTATGTTGTATCATTACCATATAGTTCATATATTTTCTAATTTTCCTTGTAATTTCTTTTTTGAGGCAGATAAATTTCCTTAAAGAGATATCTGCACTCCTATGTTTATTGTAGCACTATTTGCAATAGCCAAAATATGGAATCAACCTAAGTGTCCATCAACAGATGAATGGTTAAAGAAAATGTGGTATATATACACAATAGAGCCATAAAAAAGAATAAAATCCTGTCATTCATGGTAACATGGAGAGAACTGGAGGTCATTATTTTAAGTGAAATAAGCCAGGCACAGAAATATACATATGGCATGTTCTCATTCATATGTGGGAGGTAAAAAGGTGGATCTCATGGACATAGAGAGTAGATTAGTGGTTACCAGAGGGTGGGAAGGGTAGAGGGGAGGGAGAACAAAGAGAAATTGGTTAATGGGTACAAAAATAGAATTATATAGAAGGAATAAGATTTAGTGTTTGATAGTTCAGTAGGGTGACTATAGTTAACAATTTATTATATATTTCAAAACAGCTTGAAGAATTTAAATTTTCCAAACATAAAATAATATAAATGTTTGAGTTGATGGATATGCCAATTACCCTGATTTGATTATTACACATTGCATGCATCAAGATATCATGTTTCCCCAAAATATGTACAACTATTATGTATCAATAAAAACAAAATAAAACAAAAAACTCAAATAATCTGATTAAAAAATTGGCAAATGATTTGAATAAACGTTTCTCTCAAAAGAAGACACACAAGTGATAATTTTGTCGTTTAATTGGAGTATTTAGTTCATTCATATTTAATGTAATTAATGATAGAAATGATTTTAAGCCTATCATTGTACTGTATATTATATATTTGTCCAATCTTTTCTTTGTGTCCTTTTTCCTCCTTTGTTGCTTTCTTTCACACTATTCAAGTATTTCTCCTTATTTCATCTTCTCCTTCTCTTAGCTTGTTAGTTATATAGTTTACAATTTTATTTTAGCAGTTCCACTTCAAGTATGACAGTGTGATAAGCTCTGTGGATCCATATCCCAGCAAAACTGGTAAAGATTATGAAAATAGCACAGTCATTTCTAGTCTCAGGAAATGGCCCTATGGTTATACAGCAAATATAGAAATTTATATTCAAGAAAATTTAAAACTTCGTAAGAATTGCAAGCATCTGTGATGTTGCTCCTCAGCGATGCAGCCTTGGATATGCCCAGAGTCACCCTAAGATGATGGTGATTTTCCATGGCTCTCTTTGGTTGTCTCACAACTGGATCACACCCAGTAGTTAAGCTCCACTAATTGCAATTACAGTTCCTTTGAAGGGATAATCAAGCAAGCATCTGTGGTATTAATATTTGAACTAATACCTGTGCCGTCCTTCCCTCTCCCACCTTAGTGAGATGGAAGCTTCACTCCAGACTAGCAAACGAAGAACACAGGGCTCCCTCTTTTCCCAGCTCCTAGATAAAGGGCAAGATTGTAAGAAGGGGCAGGATGTCAACATTTCTCATCCTGCTCCTAGCTACCTGTTGCTGAGACTAAGTTCCATATGAGTGGGGCTGAGATGTGGGGCTCCCTTCTGTTTAGCACTATTTGTGGGATGGAGGCTCTACTTTGGGCATGGTGCTGCTTATAATAGAATACTGAGGCCCAGATTGCCCTTGCACCCAGTTCATGGGGCAGGGGTTCCATGCTGAAAGATGTAAGCTGATCCTCCCTCTCTTCCATCCATTGAGTACTCAACTCCTATAGCAGTGGTGTCACTGAGAAAGAAGCATGTCCTTTCTGTACCTGGCATTAGAGCCTTGGTTTGGAGACTTGGGCTGGAGAGAGAAAGCAGACTATAGAACATAGAGCTCCAAATCCACACCCAAAGAAAATAATTTCATTTGCAACAGAGAAAATTAAGCCTAAGAAGCTTACAAAAGCAGTGGAAATTATAGTGAAAGGCAATTAGAAAAAGATTGATTGATTCATTGGAGATAAAGCTACATTATAAACTGACTAGCCAGAGAAAAACAGGATAGAGACAGCTCAGGAGACCTCCTGGGGTCAGAACAAATCTCAAACACTGACCTCAAGAATTATCCCTTCAAAGGAACTGTAATTGCAATTAGTGGAGCTTAACTACTGGGTGTGATCCAGTTGTGAGACAACCAAAGAGAGCCATGGAAAATCACCATCATCTTAGGGTGACTCTGGGCATATCCAAGGCTGCATCGCTGAGGAGCAACATCACAGACTTCACACTATAGGAAGAAGGGAATGGAATTCATTAAAACAATCCAGTCACTAAACTAGTAAACAAGCAGATAACAATAACCAGGCCCTGACAGGGGCAACCAGGACCCAGAATTGCTGCAATATTATCTAAAATGTTTGATTTTCAACAAAAAATTATGAGACATGCAGAGAAACAAGAAAGTATGGCTCATACACCAGAAAAGAAAGCAGGCAATTAAAAGTGCTTGTGTGAGTGACTGGATCTAAGATTTAACAAAAACTTTAAAGTAACCATTATAAATGTGCTCAAAAAACTAAAGGAAAACATAATTAAGCAAGTAAAAGCAGGTATAATGTCTTTCTCCTTTTGGGTAGATGCCCAGTAATGAGATTCCTGGATAAAATGGTAGTTCTACTTGTAGCTCTCTGTGATATCTCCATATTACTTTCCACAGAGGTTGTACTAGTTTGCAGTCCCACCAGCAGTGGATGAATGTTCCTATCTCTCTGCAACCACACCAAACATTTATTGTTCGGGGACTTTTTGATAAAGGCCATTCTCACTGGAGATAAGAGATATCTCATTGTGGTTTTGATTTGCATTATTCTAATTCCATCTGGGATCATTCTCCTTCCATCTGTAAAACTCCCATTAGTGTTTCTTTTGGTGGAGTTTTGCTGGAATTGTCTCATTTTTATTTGTTAGAACATTTATTTTTTGAAATAGTTTTACTGGGTGTAGAATTCTGTGTTGGTACTTTTCTCTTAAATAATTTTAAAGATGCCATTCTGGCTTCTATGGTTTCTTTTCTAAAAGACAGTTATTACTATTTTGATGATAATATGTCTTTATTTTTTTTTATTTCAGCATATTATGGGGGTACAAATGTTAAGGTTACATATATTGCCCATGCCCCCCGCCTCGAGTCAGAGGTTCAAGCGTGACCATCCCCTAAACATTGCACATCTCACTCATTATGTTTGTATATACCCACCCCCTTCTCCCCCCTCCCACCTGCCTGACACCCGATAAATGTTATTCCTATATGTCCACTTAGGTGTTGATCAGTTAATACCAATTTTCTGGTGAGTACATGTGGTGCTTGTTTTTCCATTCTTGGGATACTTCACTTAGTAGAATGGGTTCCAGCTCTATCCAGGAAAATACAAGAGGTGCTATATCACCATTGTTTCTTAAAGCTGAATAGTA
>VSMD01059263.1:0-29691 GCA_008750895.1 Mirza zaza
TTTATTGCCCAGGCTAGAGTGAGTGCCGTGGCGTCAGCCTAGCTCACAGCAACCTCAAACTCCTGGGCTCAAGCAATCCTGCTGCCTCAGCCTCCCAAGTAGCTGGGACTACAGGCATGCGCCACCATGCCCGGCTAATTTTTTCTCTATATATTAGTTGGCCAATTAATTTCTTTCTATTTATAGTAGAGATGGGGTCTCGCTCTTGCTCAGGCTGGTCTCGAACTCCTGAGCTCAAAGGATCCGCCCACCTCGGCCTCCCAGAAAGCTAGGATTACAGGCTTGAGCCACCGCGCCCGGCTACTTCTCATTTTTTATTTGAAGTATATTCAAAAATTATTTTGCATAAAGAATTATTTTTGACCCAAATGTTCATTTAATTGACCTCAAAGCAATAATGTTATTAAAATGAATTTAGATTATCATGTTAATTGTTTGTTCCAAAGGTTACACAGTGAATTAAAAGATGTTGTTGAAAAGCAATTGGAGGCCCTTCCCCTTGGCACAGAGATAAGAACTGATGTATGTACAGATGATGGAACAGTCGAGAACCTTCAAGAACAATTGCAACTAGCCAATCAAGTGAGTTACATGTATTTTTTACAATTGTATATTCAATTAACAGAGCTTTAAATAATCTACATTAATCGTTATTTATGAATAACATAATAACCAAATTTTAACAATTGATTTTCTATAATGCACAAGAATTGTTACAGGTTGCAGAACTTAATAAATACCCTCATTTATAATATAAATGTTATAAATGCCTTATAGTTGCCAAATACATTTTTTAATTGAATCATGAAGTTTTTGACATTTTTTGTCTTATGATAATATTTTAATGTCAAAGAAAATTTAAAGGAAAAAAATCAATTATCTCATTTCCCTAAATTTATACTTTTCTTTTTTTCCTTTTTGTTTTCTTCTGGCACTATTTTCTCTAATTTTCAAAGATTATAATATTTTTATAAAGTTATACTTCTAGAACTAAACTTTTTCTCCTTTTTTCTTTTCTCAGTGATTGAAATCTTTGGCAAGCTATGTTATAAGAATCCTGTTTTTCAACACTGTAATGTTTTGTGAATTTACATGTAAAGGAATTTTATTTGAATTTACAATTTTATATCCCAAGTGTCTCATATCTTGTATGGGTTTAAATCTCCATTCTTCTCTTTGTGGCTCAGTTTCCTTATTTATAAATAGGAATTAAAAATTATGGATTGCAATTTTGATTTTATATATTGTCTGTGAAACGTCATGGTTTTATTCCTTGGAAATTTGTTTTTAGAATTCTTTATATTTGAAAGTGATGTTTTAGTGCTATATTTAGCTTGATAAGGAACATGTATTTAAAACTGAATTTTTAAAAATATATGTCATGGAAGGAGTTTTAAAAAGTCATGGAGGAAAGAATTGATGAGGGAAGCATGTTCTTTGTTCTAGATTAGGAAGGATTTATAATTGTGTAGAAGTCAGTGGAAATTAATTTAGACTTATAAATGCTTTCCGACCAGATAACAAATATGTCTTCAAAAGCTGTGGCACAATGTGCATTTCTTAATACTTCTGAAATGTTAAGAAATACATAAGACAATACTGACAAATTTTACTTGGGTTTATTACTTATACATATTTGTTTATGCATTGTTTTTAAAGGTCTGATAAAATACATACACTTGTATTGTTATCCATCACTGGATTGAAAGATCTTTGTATCGAACAATGAAAACTAGATGAATCTAAACTGAACAGATCAAAACTGAATTAAATACAATTTAAAGTAGAGAATTGAGAGAAAAATAATTCTCTATTATACTATGCTTTATCAAAGTAATAAGCATACAGCATTTAACTGTCTATTCAAATATCTTCATTCATTCCACCAATGTTTATTAGGTACCTGTTATATGCCAGGTACTATGCTAAGTATTGAGGATACAGTGGAGAATGTTGGTTCCTTCTTCCATGAAACATATAGGCTTTTGGAAGAAGTATACCAAGATGATGAAGTGTTGAGATTCTGGTCAGAATTCTTAAGTTTGGTCCCCATTCTATTTTCTATCTCTGCTATCTTGGGAAACTTCTTTGTACTTCACCTTCTTCACTTATACATGGGGATTATAATAATTCTTACCTTAAGGGGTTTTATGGTAATTAAATGAAAAAAATCCCCATAAAGCATTTAGTGCAATGCCAAGCACATATTTAAGCTAATAAATGTGCTTATTATTTTTTGTCATCATTTTTGTCATCATTACTGAATAGCAAGACTGGCAAATAAGAATTAAAATTATGTGCAAAAGATCCCGGGTAGAGCAAATATATTGCTTTAGGAACCAATACCAATGGTACAATATAAGTACCTAACTTAATATTTTTAGTTTGGAATATTTTGTTCTACTACAGTAGTGTGATTTGTAAAAATTTGTAAAAATGTTCATATCCTTTGACCAAGTAATTAGATAATGACACGTCATAGATTCTAGGAATTTGTTCTAAAGAAGTGTATATTTTTTATGACTGAGTAGTACTCCATGGTATGATATTAATTCTTTATTGAGGGTCTTCTATGTGCAAGGCATCTATTTAACCAACAGAACTCGTACTATGTGCTCTTCTGAGAAGCTGGATGTACTTTGTCAGACACCCTGACTGAATATCACGTGTACTAGACATAGAAATCTTTGCTTTATAACTACAAACTCTCATCCATAGGTCTCTCCTATTCACCACTATATTTTCAGCAACTAGCTCAATGCCTGACATGTAATAAATGCTCACTAAATATATATTATATAATGAAGTATATCAATTTATAGTATGCCTCTAAAAAGAAAGAATGGCTTAAAACTAAAGTGGATTGCCATTAAAAAAGAAGTGTAGTAAAAACTTACAAATAAATATATTCATAATATTTATGATACTAAATTGGAGCTAGATTAAAAATCTAAAATATTAAAAATTTTAAATTATAGTTTGTCTAAATATATATATATATATAATATACAGTGGTTCTCAGATTTTGTGTACATTGTAATCACTTGTGGACTTCTGGAAACACAGATTGCTGCCCTGTACTAGCCCCTTCCCCAAGTTTCTGATTCAAGAAGTTTGGGATAGAGCCCAATAATTTGCATCTCTTGTTCGGAAGTAATGCTGATAATGCTGGTCCATTGAGAACCACTGCTCTAGGAGAATTTGGATTTTGTAATTAGTAGTCCAGGTGATTTTTGTCATCAGGCAGGTTTGGGAAACAGTGGGAGCTTTTGAGGTATGAGGCATTTTTATGACAGTTCTACTGAAAAGAAAACTGAGTCTTAAGGAAATGAAGAGAATTGTCTGGGATCAGTAAGCCAGGAATTAGGGATCCAACTCAAGTCTTCTGGCTCCAGATTCTGGGGTTATCTACAAATTTTAAAGCTGTTTGTTTTTAAAATTTAAAAAATTTTTAATTTGTGTACAAATTTAAGAAGTTTTAGGCAAAACTAATCTGTGATGTTAGAAGACAGGATAATGGTTATTTGGGGGAGATTGTAGTAACTGGACGAGGTCACAAGAGGAGTATCTGGCTTCTAGGTAATGGTAATAATGTTCTTTCTCTCAAACTGGGTGCTGGTTACACGAGTGCTCTCACTTTGTAAAAATTCATGCTTTGAGCATTTCTGAATGCATGTTATACCTCACTAATAGTTTCATAAAACTTATAAACCTATATTTATTTTAAATGTATACTCTTCACATTCTAAAAATGTTTCTGTTTTCACTACACCTTCTTACTAATCCAAAAGAGTAGATTAGCTCTGATTTGGGATTTTTAAAGCTTGGGCTTTAAAGACAAGGTGATGAAGGTTTCTTCCTGTCTCTTGTCAACAACTTGCTAAGAGACCCTAGGCAAGTTGCCTAGACCTTAGTCTCCACTTCCCTAATAAGGCAATAATGATCTCTACCTAGTAGGTTAGCCTTTCTCAACCTTTGTCCAGGGCACCTCTTCGGAACACTTAAAAATTATTTAGGACCCCAAAGAGCTTTTTGGTTTCATTTATCAATATTTATTGTATTACAAATTATAAGTGAGACTTTTTTAAACCCAAATGCAAGCATATGCACGCATTCCATTAGCCCTCAGAACAATGACAACACCATTATCATAAACCTTAGAAAACTCCACTGTATACTTGTGAAAGCATGAGAGTGAAAAAGGCAAATAATATGTCATATTATTCTGAACATAATTTTAACCTCAGAGTACTCTCAAAGTGTCTAACAGTTCCCATACCATAGTTCAATAGTTCCCATACCATAGTTCCATAGTTCAATAATGCTATATACAAAGAATAATGACCTGAGATAATTTTCATTATAAAATGCCAAGTGAAAATAGTATAGTGCACATAGTACACTATATGATTCCTAATTTTGATAAAAGAGAGAAAATTCCAAAATCTCCCCCAGAATTACATTTATAAATGTGAATAGAGACAACATTTATAAAGACGATTATATCTAGATGTTAATAATATTTATCAGGTGGTTAAATTATAGCAATTCTTATTATGTTCTCTATTTTTCTGTATTTTCCTAATTCTCTACAATGAAAATTTATTATTTTTCCCATCAGAAAAAAAGCAGTTGTACTTTGCTAGGGGAGAGTTTTCTTCTTCAGCAGTTTCTAAGGCTTATATTTTTTTGTGGAACAAGGAGAGTCATTTAAATCTGTGTATCTGTTAAGGCATTTTAGCTAAATCTGAGTAAAAGCAATTTCAAAATAAGGAACTTTTTGTCTTTAGGTTTATTCTCTAAATTATTAATATAATTTCATATCATCAAAAACATTACAACTATAATACCATCTTTATACAGTTCTGTTTTTGTTTTGTGACTTTATAAGAACTCATTCTGTAAAAGATTATGATATTCATACTATGCAATAAATAGCCCACTAATAATTTAATGAATTATCAAATGTTTTTGTTTTATAGGAGAAAACTCAGGCTGTGGAACTCTGGCAGACTGTTTCTCAGGAGTTGGACAAACTGCAAAAAGTTTACCAGGAGCATATGACTGAGGTCCAGATTCATGTATTGGAAAGTCAAAAACATAAGGTGATCTTGGATTTCAGGGTTTTCTTGTACATAAGTAAAAAGTTGCATTCTGAAGAAACTCTTTTGGAGAAGAATGCCTAGCTCTCTACTATGTTATTTATGTTCATAACAAATATTAATAGATCTTTGTTGGTTAAAAATCTCTTGAACAGGGCCAGGTGCAGTGGCTCACGCCTGTAATCCTAGCACTCTGGGAGGCCGAGGCGGGAGGATTGCTCAAGGTCAGGAGTTTAAGACCATCCTGAGCAAGAGCGAGACCCCATCTCTACCAAAAATAGAAAGAAATTAATTGGCCAACTAAAAATATATAGAAAAAATTAGCCGGTCATGGTGATGCATGCCTGTAGTCCCAGCTACTTAGGAGGTTGAGGCAGGAGAATCGCTTGAGCCCAGGAGTTTGAGGTTGCTGTGAGCTAGACTGACACCACGGCATACTAGTCCAGGAAACAGAATGAGACTCTGCCTCAAAAAAAAAAAATCTCTTGAACAGGTAAGATAATTAAAGCACTGATGAGTATACATTCGGTTCTATAATGTGATTTAGCAATGAAAGCTATATTTAGTTCTAAGAAGCAGGTGTGAGATTACTTTGTATAAATGAGCCTACAAAGCTTTTATTTGCTTGATTACTGACCTGACTTAAAACTGTGAATTAGGTTATGTCCTGTGAAGAAACCTGCTATACATACGGTGACAATGCTACGTAAAATAAAAATGTTAACACTCATAGATGTGACTTATTTCTAAAATAGATATCAACTTTGTCTACCATAAATTGGTCAGAATAGAATTTTACAATAGGAAGGGATCATAATGGTTGTTAAAGACTTTTTTCTATCCGAAGCAAGAATCGTTTTACACTCTTTCAAAGTGGACACCTAGCTTTTACTTTACATCTCTATTGACAAGAACTCACTATCTCACAATACCATCCATACGTTCCATTGAGAAATCTGCCTCCTTTATTCTTCCATTAATTCTTTTATTGTTAAGTGCATTGAGCACCATGGAGAAATTCCAGTTCTGACCTCTTTTCTATATATTTTGAGAGCTATTCTTTAAATAAGTTGGTTGTCATACCTCTCTTCAACTCTCATTTGTAGACTTCAAATCCTAATTTATGAATGTTCCTATTATTATCATTATAATTGAGAATTTCTGCCTGAAGAAATCATAATAATACTTACATGATGCGTTTACAGTTTACAAAATGATTTTTCTGTATGTGCCTGGTTTGAAAATAACCCACATGCAGTCTGATTTATTGGACTTTTGCATCTAAGATCTAGAAACCATCCTTTATGGGCTGTTTTCTCATTTAGGTCAATCAACTAAGCCCATGAGATTTTTTTCCACCTGTACTGTAGCTATGCAGTTAGGATACTGTATGTAGCTGTGCGGTTAGGGTTTGTTTTTTTGTTTGTTTGTTTAGTATAAAACTTTATAAATAACATTTCATTCTTATTTCTTTAATTATTTGTTAATCTTTAATTCTGTCATCTAGCATTTTAACAGCCTCTCCCAACTTTGTGTGGTACATTACAGATAATGTTTAATAGAGTCATAACGAGAAATCAAACACAATTTCAAACTTGTGAAGCATGAGGATTTTTTTAAAGGGGGTGGGCAGTAACTCCTGTGCTATGGTTTATACTATAAATTTTGAGTAAGATTTGAATGTGGTTTTCCAATTTTTTTTTTTTTTTTTTTTTTGAGTCAGAGTGTCACTCTGTTGCCCAGGCTGGAGTAAGTGCCGTGGCATCAGCCTAGTTCACAGCAACCTCAAACTCCTGAGCTCAAGTGATCCTACCACCACAGCCTCCAAGTAGCTGGGACTACAGGCATGCACCACCATGCCTAGCTAATTTTTTCTATATATTTTTAGTTGGCCAATTAATTACTTTCTATTGTAGTAGAGACAGGGTCTGGCTGTTGCTCAGGCTGGTTTCGAACTCCTGACTTTGAGTGATCCTCCCGCCTCAGCCTCCCAGAGTGCTAGGATTACAGGCATGAGCCACTGTGCCCGGCCTGGTTTTCCAGTATTGGATAAGGTCTCTCTAGCATTTGGAATTTCTAATAACTTATCATTTTTGCTAATATATTTCTTCGAGTTTTAAAATAGTGTTTACTAATGGATTGATTTCTAGAAATAATGATTTGACATAAAACATATGTAGCTACATTACTTTCAGCATTGCCACTTTATGTAATTTTTTAATCATTTAAAAAATTTTTATGGTCTTCAACTATTAATTCACACAGTAATAGAAGAAACACTACTGATTTCGTCTAAATGTAGGCATAAAGATTTTAGATTTGATTTTCGTTTAATTTTAAATATGGGTGGTACACAAAATGCTATTTATATATTCTCCTACCTTCTTACTGTAGGATCAACTGACCAATTATAAACACCTGACCAAGCAACTTCATGTTAGTAAAGAGAACACAGAAAAGGTAAGTGAAAACAACCATTTAGTATACTTGTTTATATCAACTAGAAATTGTCACTATAGTTTGTTTATGTAAATGTAACTCAAGAACAACAACAAAACACGTTGCATGAGATTAAAATAGGTAAGCAGTATTCTTTTTTCTTTTATATTTTTCTTTCACATTCAGTAGCATGACATAGTTCACAGTACCTTTTGTAGATCTGACTAACATCTATCTGAAATAATCTTAATCTGAAAATCCACTTAGGGTACTTAGTAAGATCTCCTAAGACTAATCTAGACTGCAGACTCCTCAAGAATATAGCACATGCTTTATTCTTTGTATTTTCTCCAGCACAGTGCTTGGTATTTGATAAGAATAGTGTAACTGTTTAATGAATAGCCCATTTCCTAAAAAATTTTAAGAAACTGAGAACCATGTGTTAGTTAATTAACCACCAGTACTAACTTTGGTACTCCTAAATTTCCCTATAATTTTTTCCTAAATTAGCCCTTCCATTAGCCTTTTTATTCTTTTACTTTTCTTTTGTTTTCTTTATTTTCTTAGAATTTTATTTTTACCTCATTGTTGACTAATAGGGTTATGACACACTAGTTAATTCCTCTTCCCTTTCCTCATTCTTGCTTAGCTACTCTGCTAATTCTTGCCAATAACTAATAAAAATGTCTTTAGGAGTGGAGTTGTGTTCATCAAAAGTAAGGTGTTTCCCCGAAAATAAGACAGGGTCTTATATTTATTTTTCCTCAAGAAGATACCCTAGGGCTTATTTTCAGGGGATGTGTTATTTTTTTTAAGTACGGTACAACCGTCTACACTGATTCAAATATAGTTAAGTCATCTTCTTCTGGAACATCATCATAACTCTCCAAACCCCGAATTCCATCCTGAATTTCTTGAGACTCTATTTCCTGTAGAACCATTGGCCGTAATCTCTCATATCAAGCAACAGAGCTCTCATTAAATGAGCAAGGCTGGCTTATTTATCAGAGATCCAGTGAGCACTGGGTCCAGTCTGCACAGTGGAGCAGAAATGATCTCTCTGGGCTCAGTAGGAGACTGTTTGCAGAAGTGTTTCCCCTATCCCTTGGTGTTTGTGGGGGGTGAGAGAGGCCCACAGTGCTGAGTAAAATGGCAGCCACAGCTTTCCTTCTTCCCCCTGGGGACACACAATACCTAAAGCAGAGCTTCCTGCTCCTCACTTTGTTGAGGAGACTTCCCCCTCAAAGCTTCAGCTTGCAGCACGCACAGGATGGCTGGGACCTGACAGGGGGAGCCTACCTTGTTGGTGGGGCTGCCTGCACCTTTCCGGTCACCTCTGGGATAGTAGCTGTCACGATGGGGAAGATGAGAAGGGCTGCTTGTCTTCTTTACCTCTCTGCGACGAAATGCATGGGTTGTGCAGATACGCTGCTGCATAGCCACACCTGTCACTAGGTCTTATTTTCAGGGTAGGGCTTATATTGTGCAAATGCTTAGAAATCCTGCTAGGGCTTATTTTATGGGTAGGTTTTATTTTCGGGGAAACACGGTAGTTTATCCAATTCTACATTAAATTTTTTTCTTTTTTCACCATGTAAAAAATTATTAAACCAATCTCTTCCTATTTTCCTTGTGTTAACATTTGGAATTTCTAATTATGTACAGTTTTTGGTAATATACTTTTTAGAATTTTAAAATACTAGTAAAGTGTTCGAGAACAAAAGGATTACGGATTCCATAATTAAGGTATTTTTTGACTTGATATAATTCTACATGAAACTAATAATTAAGCGAACATCACAGTTATTCATTCTTTCAGTATGTCTCCTAGAATTGTGGGAATTATATAATCCTTTGATGTCTCATACCATAGAGCTGCTATTTTATTATAAACGACCCCAAATGATTTTGATGAAAGAAGTCATGGGAAAAGGATGTTTGAGAGTTCCCAGGGAATACATTAAAAATTTCTAAGGCAGAAGAATTCATAATTTCAGGCCATGCTAAGTGTAATAAACTATGGATACCATAAAACCGATACAGTAATGGTAATATGTATAAAAGTGAATATTATAAAAAGCAAAGATAAGACTATACAGGTGGTAAAAATAAAGGAAAATGGTTAAGATAATATATATAATGGGTATAAAATAAGACTAGTAAGTATAAAGGGAGCAAGCTAAGTGCTTATAAAGATCTTGTACATCTCAGAGCGCATTCATAACGTAGGCAGAGAGCAAGTTTGAGTCAAGATCAAACTTGAAAAGTGCCCTTTAAAAATCAAGGAATTTCTATTAAAAAGTTTTCTGACTACATGAATAAACTCATTAAATGAATAGGTTCCTATAGATGTACGATAAATTGATGAGTATGTAATGAGTAAATAAAATATTCTTCAATATAACTTGAGCAACATGGCAAAGTAGGAAATCCTGGACCCTCTTTCTCCTTATAAATATACCAATTCAGCAACAATTCATGGACAGATTCCCTTTGCGAGAAATCAGAAACTAATTGAAAGGTTCTCACATCCCAGGAGATCATAAAACCAGGATCACCAAAGCTAATAGGGAGATTCTGACAAGCTCTTGCTAGAGCCCCTGCCCATGGTGCAATTCCATATGATCAAAAAGAGACCCTCTTCACCCAGAAGAGGGAAGAGATTAGTATGTTCAGCTTACTCAATTCTGACTGAAAAATTAAAATTGAGCAAACTTTCCACTCAATGGATGCCAAAAGCATTGTGCCCAAATTAAATTTAGACAAGAGCAGAGTTTTCAATTACAATTTTAAGCAAGTAGGATCAAGATCCTGGAGCGTTTCTTCAAAGAATTGTAATAGGATGAAACATGGCTTTACTAGCACATTCCTAAAGACAAAGCTTAATTAAAGCAATTGCTACCAAGAGGTGGAAGTAGTCCAGTCAAAGCAAAGCAGAGTGATCAAGAACAAAGATCATGGCAACCTTTGGTATGCTCCAGGCATTTTGCCTGTTGACTTTCTAGAAGACCAAAGAATGATAGCATCTGCTTATTATGACAGTGTTTTGAGAAAGTTAGCCAAGGCTGTAGCAGAAAAGTACATGGGAAAGCTTCACCAGAGAGTCCTTTTTGACCACATTGACCAACATTGCTCCTACTCATTTCTGTCATCCAACAAGGGCAATTTGGTGAAAGTTTCAATGGGAAATCATTAGACATCCACTTTACAGTCCTGATTTGGTTCCTTCTGATTTCGGTTTGTTTCATAATCTTAATATATAAAGGATACCCATTTTTCTTCAGTTCATAATGTAAAAAAGACTGTATTGACATGATTAAATTTTCCAAGACCTTTAGTTCCTTAGGGTTGGACTGAATGGCTGGTATCATCACTTACAAAAGTGTCTTGAGCTTGATGGAGCTTATGTTGAAAAATAAAGTTTATATTTTTTATTTTTATATTTTAATTCCATTTTCCCACAAGTTTGCTGAAGTCCCCTCAGATAGGTTCTCTAAGTTGCAAACATGTATCATTCATAAAAACACTGTCAACTTGGTAAAACAGGACTGATATATGAATTAATCAGTACATAAGGTGCTAAAATAGATGATTGAAAGGGATGCTTCCCTATACCTTTATGAATCTCTAAATTCTAGAATATTAATATAGTACATAATTTTCTTTGTGATCATAAATATATAACAACAAAGTCATATTCAAATGCAGTCGTGGAACTCCTATTAGACTTGCTAGCAAGTTAAGTATGTTGGTTCCCAACATTAGGTTCTTAAAATGCATAATTTCAGTTTTTACTTCTGCTAACTATTCTGTTAGTTATCTTTGAGGTGTTTCCAAATGTTCAAAAACACAAATGTTAGTTATGTTAGTGCCAAGACAGCATATATAATAAAACTGTAATGATACCTGCGATGTATTAAATCATGTGCCAGGAACTGGGAGTTCTAAGAGAAGCTGATCCTCAAAAAAGGCTCATATTATAGCCAGGCATAGTCTTTAAATATATTTAAATATGATGCAGTATGTTCTATAAAGGTATATATAAAGTTTTATCAAAATTCAGAAGAGGAAACAGTTAATTCTGCCTGAGAGTGAGTGAACCACACAGGGTATTGAGGGATGAATGCAGGCAGAATGATGACATTCTAGGCATAGGGAAATATAATAGTCTTTTAAAAATATGAAGTCAATGAAATTGGGTAGAACATGAGAGAAACACAATGAAAACTGTCTCGGGGACTTTAGCTGGAGAGATGTAAGCATGATCTGTTGGGATAGGACTAAGTCAAGACTATCAGTCAGGAGGTAACGATAATATGTAAAACAAAGAGGTAAGGAATTTGTACCATTGTGGTAAAACCAACACTTATGGAAGAAAAACAATTCCCTTAGAAAAAGTTTTTCTAGACTGGCTCAATAGGAGTGGGTTATTGAGAACTTATTAACATTAGTGTTACTAAAAGTTGGTTTATAACCCCCACTGCTAAATTTGACTGGCTAAAAAAAGTTTTTCTACATTTAAAAGATTATATCTTACTTTGAATTCTTCCACAAGCTAACCCTGAGGAAAGAGTTCCAAAACAAATTATTTATTTAAGAAGTAATACCAGGAAGGGAACACCAGTAGGAGAATGGGAAAGTGAGACCAAGAAAGAACAAGAATACAGCCAATAATGGGTTTTTAAAAATCAAATCAACACTGTAACTGAAATTTAATCCTACTAATAAATTCTGAAAGACAGTGTATAATAGGCCTAAGTTATTCCATCCATGGGGCAAGGGTCTTTGGGTTATTTATATACCAATTCTCTTCAGTCACATCGGGCTGCTCCAGACAGAGCAAGGTGGGACATTAATTCTATAACACTTGCAGCTTTTTGCATGGAGGGATGAGGAAAGAAGGTTCAGATAGCCAGAGAAAGCCATAAGACACAGAAATACAGGTATAGGTAGTTTGAAGTAAAGTAGGTATTATCCACTGAAGTATTAAAGGCAAGGCAAGCTGGCCAAGGTAACATTTTATCCTCAAAATCTAATCATTATCATGAATCTCACTTCATTTTTGTCCTACTTGTGTATCATATGATTAATCTTTAAAATATAGTTTTTAAATGTTCTAATACTGATTGTTTCTGTTCTTTGTGTGTGTGTGTGTGGCAGGCTAATGAACACATTCTGAAAACAATATCTGAACAAACTGCGCAAATTGAGCAACTCCGAAAACAACTTAGGTATTTTCAAAAATGAATTTGTTGTTTTATTATTCTTTTTTCAGGGGAGCTGAAATGATGACATGATTTTTCCCATGACTTTTTTTCCTTCCCTTTTATTAAGCTTTTGTCAATAGCTTTTTTATGTGTGACCTTTCAGGACAGGAAGAGACTGAAATAAATATTATCAGTCAGGAGGTAACTATGATATACAGTCTGCACTCTGTATCCATAAGTTCTATATTCATAGGTTCCATATTCATAGATTCAACCAACCACGGATTGAAAATATTAAAAAATATATAAAATAAAAATTTAAAAGAATATAGTATAACAACCATTTACATAGCATTTACAATGTACTGAGTATTATAAATAATCTAGAGATAATTTAAAGTATACAGGAGATGTGCATAGGTTATATACAAATACTACACCATTTTATATAAGTAACTTGAGCATCTGTGTACTTGCAAGAGGCCCTGGAACCAATCCCCTTCAGATACCGAGGGATGAGTATGTATGTTAAGATTTGTACCATGATGGTAAAACTGGTGGTTATGGAAGAAAGCTAATTTCCTTGGGAAAAATTTTTCTGAATATAGAAGACTATTTCATATCTTTCTTTGGATTCCCACCTGGGTAGACACTGAGAAAAGGATTCCAAAACCTATCGTTTTTTTAGGAGGTAATACCAAGGAGCACCAATAGGGGAGTGGGGAAGTGGGACAAGTGAAGGGAAAAAGCAGGCAGCAATAAAGGATTTTTTTAAAATCTGGCAACTTAATACTGTTCATATATTGTGGTCCATTCGTTTAATAATCATTGCATTAATAGATTTAATAGGGAAACCTGCAAGGGACAAAAAAATTTTTTTCACTTTTATTCTTCTTAGTCATAATCTTAAAATTCATAAGAATTTTAGTCAGAAAAGGTTTTGTTCTCTAATATAGTCATTTAAAAATATTGTTAATTGTAATGTTATTGTTTATTAAATGAACTTAGCTATTTAGTTATTCCCACATCATGTATTTTTTCCTCACATAATAATGTATTGCTTTCAAAAAAAAGATTTATTTTTCAAGATTTTATGCACCATCTTTTATACTTTGATTTTATTACCTTCATCCATTTTTTTAATCTAATTTAAATAAGTTTACTTTTTTTCTAGACATTTCTACTTGTGGACTCTTACTCCTTATTTCTTTAAATGTTATTGATTTTACAGCTTAAAATAGCAATGATTTATTTAATTGCAAGATCTTCCTCTTTTTTCCAAAATGAATATAGTTTTCTAAATTATCAAATGAAAGTATGTCAGATGGCAATGGTATTCTGATGCTAACTACCCAGAGTTAGTCTACATTATATAGGTTAAAGGCACAGTCCCCAACAAGACTGCCCTCACTCAGACACTAGCCACAAGTTTGGGGGTCCCTAGGCCATCCTCACTTCTGAGCAACTGGCTACAAATAGTGACATTCCCACCAGCCCCTCAGGTGCAATAATTCTCTAGAGTGACTAGCGGAACTCTGAAAAACACTATACTTTTATTATTATAATTTTATTATAAAATATATAAATCAGGACCAGCCAAGAGAAGAGATCTATAGGGTGAGGTCTAGGAAAGTCCCAAAGTGAAAGCTTTCATGTCTTCTGCTTATGCAATCAGAGCATGTCATCCTCCTAGGACATCAGTGTTTTCACAAAACAGGAAGCAAGCTCTGTGTCCAGAGTTTTCACTGGGGTTTATTACATGTATATGATTGATTAAATCACTAGGTACATTGCTGAACTCCATCTCAGCCTCCCTCCCGTCCCTGGAGATCAGAAGGTCAGGCCTATATCCTATGGCTCAAAGCCCCAGTACTCTAATCACATGGTTGTTTTTTCCAACATGCCAGCCTCCATCCTGAAGCTGTCTAGAAGCCTACCATGAATCATTCTGTCAGCATAAACTCAGGTGTGGTCCCAGGGTTTGTTACATGAATAACAAAAGTAATTCTGTCACTTAGGACAAGGTTTAGAAGCTCTAGCCTTGGAACCCAGGACAAAGACCAGACAGATTATTATACAACACAAATAATACAATATAAATTATGGGCCAGGTGCAGTGGCTCATGCCTATAATCCTAGCACTTTGGGAGACTAAGGTGGGAGGATCAGTTGAGCCCAGGAGTTCAAGACCAGCATGGATAACATAGACTCTATCTCTGCAAAAAAAAGTAGAAAACTTAGCCAGGCGTGGTGGTACATGCCTTTAGTCCTATCTACTTGGGAGGCTGAGGCTGTAGTGAGGTATGATCATGCCACTGCACTCTAGCCTGAGTGACGGAGTGAGACCCTGTCTCTAAAAATAAATAAATAAAAATTATGGTACAACATAAGCAAAAAATGAAAATCTCATTCCATTATTTAGAGATAACTATTGTTAATTTTTAAATGTATAACTTGGATTTATATGTATATTTGAGTATTTTGGTTAAAATGGGATAATATAAACACTGATAGTGTAGATTTTTCACCTACTGATATATGAACATCACATCAATATCATTCTTAATGTTGCATCGTATACTGTTATATGGATGTGCTATAATTATTACTGAAAGTCTTTTTTATTGCCCACTGTTATGCCTATTTCATCTTTAGAAGAGTAACTTTTGTAGGCTGCCTAATCATTAAACAATAGAATTAAAACAGTATTGGAACAGTAAGTATATAATAAACAGCCCCAAGTTAGTCTTGGTTATTATTTTTATTATCATTAAATAATATTTTAATTAGTACTATTCAGAAAATTTAAGTAAAAACTTATCTGGTTTAAGATATTTTAAAAAAAAGGCTATCTTGGTTGAACATTTTGTTATAATTTTGTTAAAATTTTCTTTTAAAGTTGTTTTGTAGTAAAAACACTAGATATTGAAGCAAAAACTGGCAGAAATATAAGACACAGTAGACAAATCCACAATCATAGTAAATATTTCAACATTCCAGCAGGAATAAGTAGATAGTAAATAAACATAGTGTCTAAGTAAAATTTATAGTAGCTTAGGAGGCAGTAAGTACTACACAAAAATGAAAAAAGTATATCAGAACAAGCAAAGTCTGGAATGCTCGGGGTATTGTGGGATTGCAGTTTTAAAGAGAGTGTTCAGAGTCATCCTT
Organism: Mirza zaza; assembly: GCA_008750895.1. Taxonomy (NCBI): domain Eukaryota; kingdom Metazoa; phylum Chordata; class Mammalia; order Primates; family Cheirogaleidae; genus Mirza; species Mirza zaza. The sequence continues at coordinate 15,920 of VSMD01059263.1, forward strand.
ACTGATTGGTTGAGATTTAAGCAAAGTGATGAAGGATCTAAACAAATTAGATGTACAATATAGAGACAAAGTGTTCCAAGTAAAGAACTAGCCACTTCAAAGGTGGATATGTAATTGAGGAATAGCAAGGAAGCTGGATGTTTCTGTTATCTATTGCTGAATAACAAACCATTCCAAAACTTTGTGGCTCAAAGCAATAATTTATTTAGATTATGATGGTGAGGGCCAACAGAGCAGGTTTTCTTGTCTGGGCCTGCTAGGCTGATGTCAACTGGACTTGCCTGTGTGTCTCCAGCCAGCTGGTAGGTCTACTAGCAGGGTGGTCTAGTAGTCTGAAGTGATGGTCAGCCCGTCTGGCAGTTGGTAGGCTCTTCACCAGGATAACAAGACTAGTTCTTCTTTACTTGGCCATGATCAGTGTTCCCAAGAATAGCAAGACACCAAAGCAAGACTCTGTCTCAAAAAAAAAAAAAAAAAAAAAGAATAGCAAGAGAGCAAATCCCAATATGCAAATACTATTCAAGGTCCTCTTGAATCATGTTTATTAGTACCCCTTGACAAAGCAGATCACCTGGTCAACCCAAATTCAAAGGACAGGAAAATAGATTCCCCTCTTGATAGGAAGATTTTCAATGTCATTTTATGAAGGTGTGATTGTACAGAGGGAAAAATTTGTGGTGATTTTTTACAACGTTTTATACTAGTATACCTAGAACAGGGTAAGCAAGAAAGAAAGTAATAGGAGATGAGGTCAGAAAAGGTTATGTAACTTCTGTTACAAAAAACAATAAAAGTCAAATGAAAAGGCAGTCCATAGTCTGTGAGAAGACATTTACAATTCTTATACCATAACTGACAGATTATTGTTGAGGATACATTACCTAAGTGTCAGTAAGAATAAATAAAAACCCATAGAAAACTGGGCAAAGGATGTGAATAAGCAGTTCAAAAGTAGCAGCAATCAAAAAAATGCAAGTTAAAACAATGTGATACTACTTCACACTCAACAACCAAGGTAAAAATATAATGTGGAATGTAATAAGGTACAAAAGATTACAGTGTGATACATTTGTATACATTTCAAATGTCAAAAAATAGTATGTATTGATTATGGGTATAAATACATGTCCATATATGTATGTATCCATAATCAATACATGTAGTAAAAGAATAACATGTATATATTGTATATATTTGTGTGTATGTATTACAAAAGAATAAAATAACATTTCCAGAAATGATATAACCTAACTTCAAGTTAGTGATTTTCTCTGCAGAGTGAGGCTATTTGTAGAAGTAGGGAATTGAAGGCAACCACTAAGCAAATGGATAGGTAAAATATGGTAATTACATCCTGTGGAATACTGTGTGTCATTTAGAAACATGTATTTACATGTAAAGATGTAACTATAGCAACATAGATAGATCTAAAAAATAATGTTTATATTAAAAAAGTAAAAAAAATATGAATCTATAACATTAAAACACATACACACAATGATATTTTACCAGTAAATATATTTATCCAAGGATATATCACATTTTAATGTGAACTTATGAAATGGAGGGGAACAAGAGAGGGAATGGGAATGAACAGGAAAACAAAAATAAACAAATGAGTGCGGTCTTTCACAGCTCATAATTGTAATGATTCGTGGAATTAATAATGTGATTAACTCAACACTGCACCCAAGGTTAGGAAGAGAGTAGAAGGGAGAAAAAAGGACTTAAGATATATGACATATATAGGACCACTCAGAGTGCAGAGATCCTGGAAGGAAGATGAGTAAGGAAATTGGTTCATAAAGACCTATGATCATATTATGGTAATAGAAAATAAAAATGCATATAAAAGATTGTGTTTGGGAAAAATGGGCAAAACTTGGTGATACTGGGCAAAGGACAGGTGAAGAATCGTGGAATTTTATTGCTAGAAGATATCTTAGTGTTTATCTAGTTTAGCATCCTAATTTTATAAAAGAAACCAAACTGAACCAAAGGCTCAGAACCTATTTGTCTTGTTCATGGTTACACAACAAATTCATGGAAAAGCCAAATTAGAACTCATGTCTTGTAATTACTAATCTAGTTAGCTTCTAAGCCTGGCTGTCTGACAGTATTCACAGCAGTAGGGAAGTCAAGTATGAGAGTTGATTGGGAAAGAAAGGATGATGAGTGGATATGTTGTTTTTTGACATCTGTGTAGAAGATTCCTTTGGCTTGTGGACCTTTGAGCCTAGAGATTATAAATCGAGATAGGGATTGATAAAGCTAGTTGAAGTTTTCTAGAGTCTAAAAGTTCTTAAATGTTCAATTGTCCATGAGCAACTTTGCCATAATATTTACTGACAGTATTCCATAGCTTAACATTAAGCAGTTCAGAGTTGTATACATAAAACTATACTTGCTTTTCCTGCCGCAGATTTGAAGGAACATAAGGATAAGCAGATGCTTCTTTTAGGGGAAGAGGGTGTTGCTTTCAAGTTTGACAGATTCTGAATGATGGGCATATTGACATTACCAGAATTTAGGTTTTGAGATGCTCTATGTAACCATGCCAAGAATAACTAAATTAGAAACTCTTTAAACACTAGAGTTGTTTAAGTTTGTACTTATACTGAAACATATTAGTTTCATTTGTTGTCTGATAATATGATACAAAAAATTAAAATCATGCAAATTTATAATTAAAGCTTTTATCATTTTTCTTTTTGAGAGTTTTTGGTGACACCCTGTCATAGCAGATAAAACTCTTCAGGCTCCTTTTCTTAAGAACCTTCATTCACCTGATCCTTCCCAACTCTCCAGTTATATATAAACTGTTTCTCATAGAGAAACTTTGATTCCTTCCTTTTTGCCTTTGATTATTATTCTCTTTCTCAAAAAATGTATAATTTTCTAAACCCAGTTAAAATTTTCCTTCTCCAGGAAGACTTCACTCATTCATTCCACCAGATTTTTACTCTTCTATTCTTGTGGGACTACTCAGTATTTATTCATTTATACTAAAATTTTATACTGTTTCTCTTTAGGTGCTTTTTTGTCCTGTATATTTATTTATACTATATATCCAGGTGGATTATGTAGATGATTATTTTCCAAGTCATGTGTGCTCAGATTTTACACATACCTTGTAAAGTCTTTGAGTCAAAGACTTTATTAAAAGGATTTGTTCTGTGAAATTTGGATTCAATTAAAAGGCCATACTCAAGGATCCAGAAGGCCACATCTGGCTCCAAGGCTGCAGGTTCCCCACTCCTGGAACTAATATTATCTTTGTAAAAGGATGTACTATAAAGAGTGACTGAAGCATGTGCATAAGGGACTGTATTAACTTCTCATCAAAGTGGCATCATCAGAATGTTTGTTAAACATAATTGTAGCCAATAAGGAATGGTTTCATTAACAGACATAGAAATCTTCATAGAAAGAATTTGTAACTTGTCAGTCAATTTATTTTATATTTATTGAGAACTTAGAAATGTACATTTGTGCTCTGAGGGTAGGAGCAGTCTAGTAAGTTTAGTAAGTATGATGTTATGGCCTCAAAATTGTTTTAATTGACTCATTTCATCTCACACATACTTTTCTGGCTTCAGCAGTCTCTATGAAGAGGAGATCTCCTTAAATTTTTCTAGCACAGGGTTCTCCTGGTTATCTCCACCCAACGGCTCAGAGGCACTTGAAACACAACAGGCTTACTGTAAACTAAGCCTATCATCATGTCTCCTAAATATTTTCTCTGTATTTGTTAATAGTGCCATCCAGTTCCTGATTCAGAAAACTAAGAGGCATTGTAAATTCTTTTCTGCCCCAACTCTACCTTATAAATGTCTCTGTGATCCTTCACTTCTCCATGACTATATTGTTACAGCCTTTGCTTAGCCCATCTCATTTGAGCTACAGCAGTAACCTCCAAATTAGTTTACCACCCCCGTCTTTCTTTTTCATATTGTCATCAAAATGATCTTTCTAAAATAAAATCTGATCATGTCACTCCCCTTCATGGCTACTAAATTTGCCTGCAGGATATAATCCAAATTACTTGGCATGACATAGAGTCTTCTATGATCTGACCCTTGGCTACTTAGCTCTGTATCTTGTCACTCCTCACCTTAATTTTCAGAACTATTTTTAGTTTCCCAAACAAGCCATGCTATTTCATAACTTTCTACTTTTGCTCACATTGCTTGGGCTGCCTAACACACCCTTCCCTGACAAATACATACTTTCAACTTTTCAGAGTTCAGCTAAAAGAGTTAAAATCTTCTAGAAATCTTTTTCTGAATCTTTATGATTTCTTTCTCCCCAAGTACTACCAAACGCCTTCTTCCTTTGGATCTCAACTGTATACTACACATACACCTGTTACAGCATTCTTAACCCATTTATTGTACTTACCTGCGTATAAATCCAGCTCTCTTGACTGGTCTTTAAGCTTTGAGAAAATATGGATCATGATTTTGTGATCTTTATCTTGCCATCATCTAGCACAGTGCTAGACACGTGGAAGGTGCTCAAAAAATATTAATATTTTTCTAGTCATCAAATTAAATCATTAAATAATTAAATGGTACTTTATTGGTGGGATAAAGCTAGCTAATTTATTTATATGGATTTTCTATTTGTGCCCTTTGGTCTTTGATTTTTTTTAGTGGCACAAGTGTTTTCTTGCACTTTCATTATTTAGAAAAATTATTTTGTATTCTTCAGCTATGCAGGAATGTGTGACTACTTAGTAGTTTGATTTCCAAAGAAATACACCTGAAAAAAATCATTTTGAATATAATTAATAGAAGCTTTGCACAATGAATTAAAATATTTCCAGTGTTTCCTATTATCAACCCAACCTATAAGCAAGATATAATGACCTTTTTGTTTGTTTGTTTGTTTGTGATAGAGTCTTGCTCTGTTGCCCTGGCTAGCATGCTAGAGTGCAGTGGTGTCATCATAGCTCACTGCAACCTCAAACTCTTGGGTTCAAGTGATCCTCCTCCCTAGCCTCCCAAGTAGCTGGGACTACAGGCATGCGCCACCACACCTGGCTAATTTTTGTATTTTTTCTAGAGACGGGTGTCTCACTGTTGCTCACGCTGGTCTCAAACTCCTGAGTTCAAGTGATCCTCTTGCCTTTGCCTCTGCCTCCCAGAGTGCAAGGATTACAGGCATTAGCCACAGTGCCCAGCCTTTATAGTGACTTTTAAATCTGTTTTTATTACCAATAATCTCAAAGTTTGAAAGGGTAATAGAGGCATTTAAATATTTTTATGTTTAATGCTCTCTCTGTATTTAAATATGAAATAAAATCTAGGAAATCTTTAAAATGTGATAGTGAAATAATTTATGGAAGAATGTAAGAGCTGATATGAAAGGAATACAATTCTTGATATTGCTCTATCATGTTAAATGTAAATTATGTAAATCACAGTCTATGTGTTTCATTATGTTCATTTTTTTTTTCAGAGTTTTGGCATTTATTGGGTGCCTCAAACGGCCTCGGACACTCTGTTTTATGCAGTTTGTCCTTGGCCACGCTGTGGGTTGGGGCTCCCGAGGCATCATGGGCTGAGACAAGGCCCCTTTACTGCAGACCTTTGATTGGATCCTCCCCTGTCACTTATCATTATGTTCATTTTTAATATTTTTTATAATACAAATGAATACTTTTTTCTTTAAAATGTATGTGCCGATGACTTTTATATACTAGCTTATTTTTTTAAAAAAACATGTATTTTTGCCAGGTAATAGTTTTATTTTAGCTCAGATAACAGATTTTTCTCAGATGTTTCATGTTCCAATTTGAATAATATTGTGTCTGCTATTATAAAAATGCTATGGAAATCTGGAATTCATGGATCACTAGTTTTGATTCATAGTGTCTCTTGGAAACTATTCCATGTGAGAAATGGCCTTAAGCGGATGTGCTTAGTCATAGAATTGCCAGACAGTTCCTTATGTGTTGGCAACTAGTTTTCTAAGCATAGAAAACAGGTTTTAAGATAAGAAATAGAGTTTTACTGTCATTTTTCTACTTCTTCTTACACTGTTTTACTTCAGTGTTATTTAGTGAGTACTTACAGTCACCCTTATTTAAAAATGTTATATCTTTCCCTTTTAATCTTTAAGGGACAGAAGGAATATTAGACTTCTAGAACACATAGGTCAAGAGTGGCACTTTAGCTGTAGTTAATTAAGATTATTTGTTTTAGGGGTTTGGCAAGAATAAAATAAATCCATAGCATCATTGTTCAGAACTTTGCCTCTAATAGTAATTTTCTTTTGCAAATACTCCACATTTGTACATCTATACTACTTCTGTGTGGTGTAAAGTATAGAGAGCATAGCCTCTGAAGTCAGCTCTAGTTTTGTATTCTGGCTTAGTCATTGTCTCAGTCCATACGGGCTGCTATTATATAACAAAATGTCATAGATGGGTAGCTTATAAACAGAAATTTATTTCTTGTAATTTTGGAGGCCAGGAAGTTCAGGATCAAGACATCGACAGATTTGGTCCCTGGTAAGGGCCTGGTTCCTGATTTATAGATGGCATCTTTTTGTGTCTCACGTAAGGGTGAACAAAGCTCCTTCAGGCCTCTTTTATAAGGACACTAATCTCATTTTTAAGGGCTCTGCTACTGTGACCTAATCACCTCCCCAAAGGCTCCACCTCCTAATACCATCACATTGGGGGTTATATAAGGATTTCATTAATATGGATTTCAACATATGAATTTTAAGGGGACACAAACATTCAGACCATAGCAGCCATTTACTAGTTGAGTGACTTGGGCAGGCTGCTTAACTACATGAACTTCAGCTTCCTCATCTCCATAATGTAAATAAAATTACCTTTCGTATAGTGTTGCAATGTGCTATAACTTACTATCTTTGCTCACCTCCATTCTACTTAAATACCCAACCTATATAAGTTAGATGTATAATATTTACAAATCACACATTAGTAGATTATAGAGTTAATATTAATGTAATGAATAATGGATTATTTCTCTCTCTAGATCTGGGAAATCAGCCTTACCTTTGTTGTTGATGCTGTAATTTCAAAGGCCAGAGGAAGCATTTCTTTCTTCCTCTTTCTGTTATGTTGTATCCTCATTTCTCACCAAATGTACAATCCCAAATCCTTTCTACTCCTTGTATCTTGTTCCATCAGTTATATTCTTTCTGTTTTTAAATATTAGTTTCTTGTTTACAGGGGGCTTTTAAACCTCAAATGTGTATAGACTTGTCTGATGACTCTTCAAGATTGCTATATTTTCTCCTTCCCATTCTTTGATATTGCTTAGAAGAATTTATGTTTACTCTCGTCACTATTTGGAATTTCTTTCAGTTTGGATTAAGTCCTACCTCTCTATTCTTCTCCTCAAGATTACTGGTGTCTTTTTTGCCTTAAAGAAAATCCTGCATTCTCTTTGGTTGTTGATTCTCCTTGATTGATGATTTTTTTGAACATTTGTCTGCTAGGTCTTTTGTGTTTATGCCCTGATTTCTTCTCTGACCTTTGTGGCCATTTCTTCGCTTCCTTTGCATTCCCCATTTCCTTATCCTACCTACTAAAAGTAGACGTTTCTTAAATTTCTAACTATGTTACACTGTTTTTCTCCTTCTCCTTAGATGATCACATCTACCCTGCCCAACTTAAACTTTTAACTCAATAAAAATGTTTACCACATACATAACCTCTGGCCTCAATCATTTTGTTGAGCTTCATATTTGAATTCCTAGATCAGTGGTTTTCCAACTTTATTTTTTAGCAGTAGACCCCTTAAAAAAAGAAATCTTATATAACCTCAAAATATAAAACTTATAAAAATAGAACTGCTATGATTGAAGTAAGGAATACAGATCTTTCCCATCTTAGTAACTAATACCATCATCAAATCTAGGAATTTTGTTTAATTGCTCTTTTTTGTTATTAGGACCATTTTTTGGTAGACAGTATATCACAGAGGACTCTATTTAAAAACCACTTTTATTACTTACTGTGAATCCTTGGGCATATTGATAAATCTCGGTCAATCTCACTCTTATATCACTTACATCAACTTGAGTTTGATATAACTAATTCACAGAACTATTGTGAATTTTAAGTGAAATGATTTCAAAGCATTTACAACAGTTCCTGATACTTAATAAACTACCTGAAATGTTATTAGCCATTATTAGATTTGTATTTTCTATTGTAGGAAATTACAGAAAATTTATAACTACATAAGTAATATAAATACTGTTAAAGAGTCACAAGTAAAAATGAATTACCATTTACTTGTGAATTTGCATCAAATAATTTCTGTAAGCTTAATAGCACTAATGTGATTTACATTTAAATAGATATATAAAATGTAATTAAGAAATAAATAAGGACCAGTTCCTACTACACTAAAGTACCTTTCTTCTTAAAATGTATGTTCTTTAAATAATCAGTGTTTTATACTCACACTAAGTGCTTAATTAGTATGTTATTTAAAATCTTTTTCCTATTTAAGAAAGTCATATGTTGTTCTAAAATCATTTCCTATAGGAATCTAGAAGATATTGAAACTTATTCGATTGTGTTACAATGTTCAAAAAACTTGTCTTTTTCTGTCTTTTGCCACTACAGTCTCTGAAGAAAAATATTATCATAAGACAAATGTTTTAATTTATTATGTTAAGTGGTTACATAATATAATCCTCTGGTGTTTAAGGAATAATCAATATATTGAAGCTTAGGTTCATTTTCATAGAAATGCCAATCAGCAATATTTCTCTATAAATTCTAGAAATTATACACATAAATATATTCTTAGTGCACTGGAGCTCTTGTTAGGTAATTTATCATGATGATAAAGTTCTTTTTCATGAAATAAATTATTTCGGTATAAAATATAACTTATCCAAATAAAGTATTAATGATTCCTACTTTGTACCCCTTCCCATTCAGTTATATTTTTCCCTCTTTACTGTCTTCCACATGAATTTTGTTAGTAATAAAGGAAATCTTTTAGAATTTACCCGTCAGATCCACTTTTAGGTACATAAGAGTTGGTACTGATTTTACCAAAGCTAGATTTCTAATTTTTTATTCTTTATGATCTATGAAAATAATGTTCATTAATTTACTTGCTTTTTTTAGGCAAGCCAAGGCAGATGTGAGAGTTGAAGCAGCAAAAGTGGAAGAGTTAACTAAAATGACTGAAGATCTTCAGGGACAGATGCAAAAAAAGGTATTTCCATTTCTAAGACAATTGGATGCCTCTTGCTTGGTTTTCTATATATTTTATTGTTTATTTGTTTTGGATTAGGTATTAAAGAGGGTTGTTAGATGAATTAATCATTTTATTGTCCCTCAAGCATAAAATATGAAAGCAGGAAGCTAAATTATAATAATGGAAAGAACATAGTAAAAAAATTTTTGTTTCTATGCTTTTTAGCCTAATTCAATAAAATATCATAATCATCCCTAAGCACATCATTACTGAAATACAAGTAATTTAAGATCAAGTTTTGTTTAATTGGTTATTTGTAAATGGAAGAGAAACACTTGATACTACATTTTATTTTATTATACTAAAATATTTATTGGCATAATAGACTCTGGTTCTTTTTATATATAACAGAGAAATTTAAGGAAGATGTCAGAGAAGGGTCAGACTTTAGATTTAGAAGGATCTATTTATTGAACATTCTAGCTCAGGTACTTACTAGCTATGTAATTTTCTAAGCCTTATTTCTGGATCTGTAAATAGTTGATTATACATTTCTAATAATGGTAGATTTGCGAAAGTATTATAAGAACCCTCCCATACATAACAATTTTAAAACTTGGATAAGTTTTTTTAAAATACTGGATAAAATACTTGGATAAGTATTTTTTAAAATACCCAAAACCAGAAAGAAGTAAAAGAGATAAGAATTATTAGTTTTAGGTTTTTTGACCTGAAGGTTCTCTCAACTCCCACTGCTATGGCTTCAGAAAACAAGAGCTTTATGTGAGCTTACGGTAGCCAAGATCAAAGTTTATGGCTAGAAAAGCAGTTGGAAATTTAGAGAGGAAATACTGGCAGCACCATGAGAGCCAAATTCTGAGTATAAATTCTTACCAAATCCATGCCTCACAAGTAATCTGCATATGGAAGTAGGGGAGGGAACCCAGGGAGCCCAGTGAAGAAGCAGACAAAGACATGAGAGAAATCTATTCTTGAAAGATAGAGACATATGGAACTAGAGATTTGTTTGCTACATTTTATTATTGAGTACATGCCAGAAATGTGGCCTGTACTCAACTCAAGCAACAGAAAACTGAAGGCTTGTTGTTTGAAGTATCACAAGACAGAGCCCAAAGCTGGAAGAACAGCTGGAAATTACAGGAGAATCTCTCCGAACAAGGAAACCAAAAGGAGTGTGAACCCTACCTCTACCCATATCTTGACTGGTCCTCAAATTATGTAGGCACAGAGGAATTCCCTCAGGCCTAGTTATAAATGCAGTAGCAGAAAGCAACAAGAACTAACTGCAGATATCAGTTCCTGCATACTGTAGGGGAAACAGATGTGAAACTTCAAATCCAAGCGAGATAATTGCCTACTTGAATTTTTTTAAAAGCCATAATCCTCAAAAGAACAAAACAGGATCCAGAGTAACTGTAATGTGTTATATCTACATTATCTAGCTTTTAACCAAAAATTACTAGATAGGAAACTATACTTGTGGGCAGGGGATTGAGAGGAGGCAGTCAATAGAAACTGACTCTCAGTTGACCCAGTTGTTAGATTTACCAGGAAGAAGCTTCAAATCACCTATTATAAACATGTTCAAGGAATTTTTTAAATGTATTTTAAATAGAGTAAAATAAAGTCTTAATAAAGGAATAGAGAATTTTAATTGAGAACTAGAAAATTTTAAGAAGAGAAATTCTAGAGCTTAAAAGTACAACAACCGAAATAAAAATTTTATTAGATGAACTCAAAAATAGATTGGAAAAGACAGAAGAAATCATCACTGAACTTGAAAATAGAGCAATAGAAATTTCCCTTTTCAAAGAAAAGAGATTAAAAGACTGAAGAAAAATGAACAGTGGCTCAGAGATCTGTGGAGCAATATGAAGCAACCTAAGTGTAGTTGGAATTACAGAAGGGAGGGGAAGGGGAGTAGAAAAAATATTTAAAGAAATAATGCCTAAAAACTTCCTAAATTTGGTGGAAAACATTAAGATTCAAGAATCTCAGTGAACCCCAAGGAATAAATACAAAATTACTTTTAGACACATCATAATGATACCAACAACCAATTATAAAGAAAATACTTGAAACTCACAACAAAAAATAACATAACAGGAAAACAATAACATTAATGACTGACTTCTCATCAAGAAACTTTAGAAGCAGAAAACATTGGAATAATATATTGAAGTGCTAAAGATAAAACATACTCACCAAGAATTCTATATCCAGAAACTATATTTCAAAAATGAAGGCAAAATAAATACATTTTCAAATAAAAAACAAGAGAATTTGTCCCCAGCAGTCCTATATTTCAAAAAATTGTGAAGGAAGTTCTTTAGGCTGAAAAGAAATGACACCAGATTGCAACTCAGATATAGGAAGATACTAAAAGCAACAGAAATTATAACTATGAAATAACACATGTACATATTTTTCTTTTAATATCTTTAAAAGACATGATTGCTTACAGCAGAATTTACAACACAGCATTTGATGGATTTGTAAAGTATATGCAGATGTAATATATGACACAACGGCACTAAGTAGTGGGATAGTGCATGGAAATACACTGTTTAAAGGTTCTGATGTTTTCTCTGAATTAAATATTAACTAGGCCGGACGCGGTGGCTCACGCCTGTAATCCCAGCTCTCTGGGAGGCCGAGGCGGGCAGATTGCTCAAGGTCAGGAGTTGGAAACCAGCCTAACCAAGAGCAAGACCCCGTCTCTACTATAAATAGAAAGAAATTAATTGGCCAACTATATATATAGAAAAAATTAGCCAGGCATGGTGGCGCATGCCTGTAGTCCCAGCTACTCGGGAGGCTGAGGCAGCAGGATTGCTTGAACCTAGGAGTTTGAGGTTGCTGTGAGCTAGGCTGACGCCATGGCACTCACTCTAGCCTGGGCAACAAAGTGAGACTCTGTCTCAAAAAAATAAATAAATAAATAAATATTAACTAAATAAATTGGGATAAATTAAAGATGTATATTATAATTTCTACAGCAATCACTAAAAAATAATTCAAAGAGATATAGCTAAAAGTAAGAGAGGAATTAAAATGATATCATTAAACCAGGTGCAGTGGTGCATGCCTGTAGTCCCAGCTACTCAGCAGGCTGAGGCAGAAGGATTGCTTGTGCTCAGGTGCTCAAGTCCAGCCTGGGCACATAGTATGGACCCATCTCTAAAAAAATAAAATTTTTCAAAAATGGCATTGTAAAGAATATTTGTTACCACAAAAGAAGGCAGGAAAAGATGAACAAGAAGTTTTTTTAGAAAGATGATACAAATAAAATCTATTAATATATTTCAAGGCATCACACTATATCAAAGGAGAAAGGCCTTGTGATTACCTTGATAGATAGAGAAGTAGTATAACATAGTTAAGAAGCATATTCTAAAGGCAGACTATCTGCGTAGAAATCTCTTTCTTTTTTTTTAGACTGACGCTATAGAAATAGTTTGAAATATTGGTAGAAATCAATGTGCAATAACAGTCTTGATTATTGTTTATCTTATATAGGATTGATGGTGAAGTTCTTTTCCTCTTTTTATTATACATGTGATTTGTTTCCAAGGTAATCTTGGTTCTTTAAACTTACATGTTAGAATTGTAGCAGCATAGTAAGTTTATAGCATGAACTGTTTTTCTATTTTATGCTGTATTATGGTGTATTGAATTTTCACATACTCAAAGTAAGCTTCTAGTTTTTTTTATTTTCTAGGAGGAGGATATGGTGTCTGCCCAAGGAAGAGAGGAGGCATCAGATAGGCGCTTACAGCAGTTACAAACTAGTATAAAACAATTAGAAACAAGGTAAATTGTGAAATACATCTAGCTTTGTTTATATGCTTCAAAATATAATATATATACAATAGAGTTTCAGTTTATGATAGTTACTAGAATATATATTTTATAAATACTAAATCAAAACTATAATCATAGGTTTAAAATCTGATTTAACAGACATTGTTTATTAAAAGTTATATTCAACAGATTGTTACACTTTGAACATATATTCAAAGATAATTTGTTTAATAAGATTTTAGACTCTTTACTAAGTATGTTAATTCATATCATAACTTTGGAAGAGAACAGTTGATCCAACTTTAGTCCAGTGCTTTTTTGAAAAGGAATAAAACTTTTGATAATCATGGCTTTTGTGTTAGTACTGTACTGTAACACAAACACAAAGCATACCTTTATTTTCATTCCTCTTAAGGTCACCCTGCAGATTTTGGAGTGAACCTCCAAAATGATATTCAGAAACCTAAAATCTTTCTTTCTTCTGAAGAGCAGTTAAAATGCCAGGCCCAGTAACTCACACCTGTAATCATAACACTCTGGGGGCTGAGGTCAGAGCGTGATTTGAGGTCAGGAGTTCAAGATCAACCTGAGCAACATAGCAAGATCCCATCTCTCTAAAAAATAGAAAAGTTAGCCAGGCATGATGGCATGCCTGTAGTCCCAGCTACTCAGGAGGCTGAGGCAGGAGGATCCCCTGAGCCCAGGAACTGGAGGTTGCAGTGAGCTGTAATCATGCCACTG